>JAXBDA010006877.1:0-19312 GCA_036023075.1 Gaultheria prostrata
TGTTTTGATTCCTTCCCGTGGTTTTTACCCTATTCGGGGTTTTCCACGTATATCGTGTGTTCATCGTATTTATTTATTTCCTACGTATTGCTTGATTGTTCGGTTGCTAGCAAAATAGGATTTTTCAAAAATACCCGGAAGAACCAGGGTGGAGGATTGGGTTTGCCTTAAAGGGTAGAGAGAAGAGGGACAGCTTGAAGTAGATGAGAGAGAGAGAGAGAGAGTCCGGGTAAGGGCAAAATTAAGAGAACAAGTTACATTTCGTGGCACTAACAAAAGTGTTCGTGGCATTAACACTGCTCTCTCCCAAAACCTGATGAATATTTGGTACAACTAATATGCAATGCAGTTGAAGGGAGCGCAGCACGAAATTTAATAGCCACCACAACATCTCCTCAGTTGAAAAGTTAGATGAGCATCAACGTCAAGTATTAAAATCCCCAACAAAATTAACTTGCGCTTGTCAGAAATTACCTGTTGTCTTTTGGATAGCTCGGAGTAATTTCTAACATCTTGTGGCATCCTTGGTGAATCAAGAACGACCATGCTTTGGCTGAGAAAAAATCCCTCCCTTGGATCACGGTTACCAGCAATGTTTTCCTATTGACATAAACATGAAGAAGTCACTAGGCGGAGAGGGGAAACAACAGTCTACAGGCACAAAAAGAGGACATCATGGAGTCAGTAAGATCTACTAACGAGTCAGAAAAGACCCGAGGAGAAAGACATTATTCATCTATTTTTGCCAGCAGCAGGTTTTTCTGTGGTAATTTGGTGATTATCCAGGGTAGTTGACTGGACTAACACAAATATGTCAACTGCCCAACAAGGACAGGATCAACTGCAGACGTTTGGCATTTTGCAAAACAACAAAAATGTACCAACGGTTCGCAGCACTTCTAAAATGGAAAGATGGTTCCTCATTGTACCATATTTCCTTAATCAGATGCCAAAAAAATATATATATATATATATAGTTCGCAGCACTTCTAGAATGTGTTTTTAAGGTCCAACGCGAGGATTTGTAAAAAAAAAAAAAACCCGTTAGGGTTTGATCCAATCAGTTTTTGAAAAAACGCTATGTATAACGTTTTTATCGAAAAATGCTTGGATCAAGCCCTTTCGGGTATTTTTTTTACGAATCCTCGCGTTAGACCTTAAAAACACATTCTAAACGCATCTAACGGTTCGGATTGTTGAAATTCAATCTCGAACGAAAAATCCCTTACATAAGCTATGTAACGGAGCCCCTATAGGATCTTCTTCCTATATGTATATATATATACACCCAGGATCCAGTCAGGACTCCCTGACCTATCCTTACATCCACACCTCCACTTCCCAGCCAAATGGTCGGGATCCGAACCGTTAGATGTGTTTAAAATGTGTTTTTAAGGGTCCCCGGGAGAAATCATCAAAAACAAAATATCGGAAGGGCTTGATCCAAGCAATGTTTCATAAAAACTGTATATATACAATTTTATGAAAAACTGCTCGGATCAAGCCCTTCCCGGTATTTTGTTTTGCTGATTTCTCGCGGGGACCCTTAAAAACACGTTTTAAACACATCTAACGGTTCGGATCCTGACCATTTGGCCGGGAAGTGGTGCGGACCTAAGATATGTCAGGGAGTCCTGACTGGAACCGGACTCTATATATATATATATATATATATATATATATATGTTTCAAAAGTTGCATGCGTCAGTTATTGTAACTCCAAAAAAATAGCTAATATATATCATTTAGAATGCTAGAAGATGATTCTGAACACTGACTGTGAACGCCTCAGATTAATCAGCCAACTTCTGCCTAATCCATTCAACATCATGTAGCATGAGGATGCTTCTAGAACACTTAAAACATAAGAGGCTCACAATGAAAGAGACCCAAAACATGTTAGTCCCAGTTAACCCTTCTACTCAGTCATCCATTCAACTTCTAGGAGATCAAGGGCTGAGCAATTGATTACTGTTTCTCATCCAAGCTGTGATTACTTAATGAGAGAACTTCAAATTTGGATCTAGTTAATCGACTTACTCTTTTTGGTGTGTGTGACCTGAGAAAATCAACACGTATCTTGTCACTGTCGATTTGCATGCCATTCATCCCTTTTAATGCTTGAGAAGCATCTTCCAATCGCAAGTAATCCACACGTGCAGTTGTATGGTCCCTACTAGTATACTTGAACTCCTCAATTTTCCCAAATTTGAGCAACTCTCGTAGCAATATTTCCGTTGCAACAGAAGGGCTGATTCCACTCACCCACAAACTTTTGCATGGTTTAGCCTGCCCAAAAGGAAAAGGTGAGGCAAGTTTTTTCCCCAGGAAAGAACTCAGAGGCACGTGCGCCCGCGCGCGCACACACACACATATAGAAAGAGAGAATCCCAAAATGACATTGTTATAAAAACAACTCCATCATACAAACAACATAGACACAAGGCACATTATTCAAGAGAAAATACTGCATTATAGACACCACACATGCAACATGCAGAAAGAGTAAACTTCAACTAAATAATCCTCCATCGAAAACATCACCAATTAGCAAAATGCAGAAAGATCAATAAACCCATTAAACAAAATGCAGAAAGATAAGAACAAACCGGTTTAGAGAAATCGATCTGAATCTCATTCCCACGAAGAACACTCCCTTGAAGACCCTTCACGGCCGCCTCGGCATCCTTGATTCGATTGAAATGAACGAAGGCGAAATTCCTCGACCGAGTCGGCGCCGTAACGCTGTGAACCTCGCCGTATTTTGAGAACAGATTCTTCAAGTCAGAATCTGTCACCTCACTTGATAGGTTTCCTACCCATTTATTGTTTGACGGGGTTTTTGTTTCGGGTGCCATTGTTTTGCGATTGAATTGATTCCCTGGAAACGAAAGAAGAACACAGATTTGTGTAAGGCAGCAGATCCATCCTACCCGACTGGAAATTTTCTTTGCATGCAATCACTATTTCTAGCGCCTTCTCATAGATTGTGCACGGACGGTCCCCGCAAATAATGGGAAACCTTAATTTTTGTTTGGATTAATGTTCTCATGTATCTTGTAAAACATCAATCTATTTGTATAATGAAGATTGCTTTTCAAACTTGTTTGGAACAAAGGAAAAGAAAGCAAAAGGAAGGAAAATAAAAAAAATTCCTCTATCTTTGATTGATTTGAGGGGAAAACAAGAAGAAAAATAACAAAATTAAATTACTTTAAGTAAAAATTCCCTCTTAACTTTCCTTAATCTTTTCTTTTTTTGTTTTGGTAAATATGTTCATTCTTTTTCCCTCTCTTTTATTATCCTTTCTTTTTCCTGACTACCAAACATTGAATGTAGATTGGATTCAGAATTCTTACCTACAAATTTTAAACAAGATGTCTAATGAATTTATCAAACACTTACTATTACTAGTGTAAGGCATCCGGGATCCTCTTCGATCCATATTTTGGATAGGAGGAAACAGTTTAGATCTGGACCATCCATTGGTAGATTCAATGGTTCAAATTGATTTTTAAACTCTTACCGATAAGAGAAATGAATTTAAACCATTGATTTCTCCTCTAGTCCAAAACATGGACCAGAGAAAATCCATTTCCTATCGGAATAAATTGATTTTTCACAAGACACATCAAAAATTATAATCAGTACAAAATAATTAAAGAGGCCACACAAATGATTCGAGACGTTGATTTGGTTACATCGATGTAAACTAATTTTTCACTTCCTTCAAATTTTTATTTAGAGTTCCTTTATAATTCACTTACCTATAAATTTTGAATAATAATTTGTTTGAACATGTATTAATATTTGAATAAATTACCGTATTTCTTAATAGAATAGAATAAAAATTATTATTTGCATTGCATGGGTGCACCGGTATCGTCCCCTCGGTACACAAAATTTTTAGATCGATATAGAGAAACATAAAGCACGATTTCTTACCTGTAATAGCAGATATGACGAGAAGGTTGAGATGATTATGGTGTAGAGAAAGCTTGAGGAACGAAGAGAGAGAGAGAGAGAGAGAGAGAGAGAGAGGTATATGTAGTAGATGAAATTCAAACAAAATTTGAGTTATAGATTACACTAATCTCTTATATTTATAGAACAGGTGGCAATGGATTACGCTAATTAATGCATTGGTTCATGTACCAGATTTTTCGATAGAGAGAGAGAGGTATAGTAGATGAAATTCAAAAGAAATCTGAGTTACAGATTACAGTAATCTCTGATTTATAGAACAGGTGGCAATGGGACATGCTAATTAATGTGCTAGTTTACGTACCAGTTTTTTTTCAAACTATTCCATATACGTTACATCTAAAAAAATTGGAGCTCATTTATTTGGAATTTGAATTTCAAATTATGTGATATTTGCATAGAGAATTGATTATTTCATTGCTTTTTTGCTATTTAACTTATTTCTTGTCCTTATTTATGTAAAGGTACCCATAACCGCGTCATGTGTGAATCAAGAAATCAATAAAAGGAAATTACATGAATAGGAAGTAGGAACCTAAAAAGAGAGTGAATAACAACAAAGAAAATGCAAAAGTAGTTACCATTTATATAAACACTTACTCTGAAATTTAATAGGTTGTTACAGCTACCCTAACAAAAATATTTGTCCTTTACTTTTCAATCTTCAATGCCAAGACAGAGCACCTATTATAAATGAGTGTAATAGAACTTTTATAAATGAGTGCCAACTCATCTTCAAGAATTATATTTTCTCCATTCCTTTTAAAATGTGTTGCTTCGTAAATTCAACTTACTCCATTTATTCCAAAATAATAGTCCACTATGAAAAGACGTGCAATTTTTGAATAACAAAATAATATGCATCCGAGCATAATTTTTAAAAAATTTAACACCAAATTAAAGTTCTAACAAGTTTCCTTATAAAAATAAATTAATAAATTGGACAAGTTACCTTTCACCCTTTGTATTTCAATCAAATTTTCATAGCACCCACTCCACATATAGAAAATGGACACTTGCACCCTATCAAGTGAAGTGAAACCGTTACTTACTATTTACGTCAATACTAACATTTCCGATTTCCAAAGCATCTAAATACTCCCTCCATCCCAATTTGTTGTGTACATTTCCTTATTTGGACATCTCAAAAAAAAATTTATACTCCATCCGTCCCTTAATATGTGTAGACATTTCCATTTTGGGTTGTCCCTTAATAAGTGTGTGTTTTGAAAAGTTAGTGGGCACATTTCCTATTTTGCCCTTAAAAGTAGATTCCTTTTTGAAAAGTTAGTGGGTATTATTATATTGATAAGGGTAAGTAGTGGAAAGTAGATGTAAAAGTTGTAAAAGTTGATGTGAGAGAAAATAAGTTGGAATTACGAGGTAACACACTTAAAAAGGGACGGAGAAAGTATTTTTCAATTTATAATATTTTTTATATTGAATATGAATCTTGTTTTATTGATCTTAATTAATTTTGTTAAACAAATTGGATTCGGAGTGGATGCTGTGCGTAGGTGGTGCGCGGCAAAACTACGTCGTTTGCTTGATTTTTTGGCACACCTCCAAAGCTTCCAAGGGTCTTGTTTAGAGAATGAAAAAACCACTACAAAATGCCTAAATCTAAAGTGTCTAAACCCACTATACCCTACCCAAAGAGCCTAGATCTCATAAAATTGAACCTCAAGATTAACTCTCCAAATAGGGGCTTTGAAAGCTTTAGAGGTGTAATAAGAAAATGATCAAAACGACGTAGTTTTGCCACACCGCACATCACCTCCCCATATTCTTGTAGTAGTCAAAAGGTTGAGGTTTGACCAATTTTTGTAGAATAAACTTACGGGTTTTAGTAGTGAAATTAGTATACCCATATGCAAACACAGCTTAGAATAAATGAGAGACGTATTGAACCAGAAACATGAAAACAAAGACGTATACCTTCTTTTTCTGTCAACAAATCGTTCTGCCTTTCCCAGAGCAAACACAGCGCTCGAGAGTTTCCGACCTCAAACGGCTCACCCATCAATTCTCGACATTGAATTGATAGCCCAATATTCTACGATACACTATGAGAAAATAAAAACTTCCATCGAAGTGAAGCAGATCAAAGGCCTTCATTAAAACAACGCCTTCATATGAGTAGATAAGGACTCCTCTTAAGGAAGAGGTCTAGGGCAACTCTTCTTTTAACTTCTTGCCCGGTCTATGTGCGTGGCGGGGCGTACATAGACCCTGAGATTAGTCGAGGTGTGTGCAAGCTGACCTGAACCACCCAGTTATCAAAAAGAAAAAAAAGAAGAAGAGAGGTATAGTACCAATAGGATGAAAACACAATTTTGCACTCGCCTGTAGTTCAGAAAATTGATGCATGTCGCCATGGCCTAACATCCAAGACAAAGGTTTTTTCAGCTCAGGACTGACGTACTCAGATTAATGAATCTAGGAGTCCGCCATTGATATAGCATGTACAAGGACTTAAATCAGTTTTAAAAGTCTAATATTTACGGCTGCAACCAGTCAATCGTCGATCTTTTGCCTTCCTTTCATTTTCATTCATCTTCTTTGCGCTTGTGAAGAAACGAGGTCAGAGAAGCGGGCAGACTATGCATCATCAATCCCATGGCTTCCTTCGTAGCAATCATCACAACATTTGCAATTCCATCAATTTCTTCTTCATATTGCTGATAAACAAAGAACAAGCTGAATGCAAGGACCACTCCTGCATTTTAGTTCAGTTTTAGTCATGTAAAGAAAAAGTAGTTCAAAGCATCTCTGGAATGGTGACACTAACATTTCGTACCTACACCAATAGCGGCCGTTAAGTAATGGGTCACAATCAACTCGAGAAAATAGAGTGGAATGGCCACCTGCAGTAAACCGATTCAAAGCAGTTAAATTAATGTCAGAAGAACACATAAAAGTTTGATATTCTATCATTACATCCACAGAAAGAAGACACGCTAACTTTCAGAGACTCCACAGTCCCAACTCAAGACTAGAAGCTAATATGGAAATAGTAGAATTCACTGTTCTAAAGTAACAGCCATTCTTAATTGTCATATAATGAACCATTGCAGTTTTGTAGTCGCATGAACAATTAGCGTTTACAACTGAGCGTATGGCTCTGAGTTTACACCAAATACCAATTACTGGGTGTCGCGCATGGCTTTGAGTTTATACCAAATACCGATTACTGAGTTGATACCGAAGCATGATTTAAGTCCTTTGTTCCCTACTGAAGCCAACAAAGGTTTGCAAAAACAAATCGACATCTAGTGAAACCAGACAACAAAGCTTGCAAAAACAACTTTTCTGTCATAGGAAATCACAAATTAAAGCCAAGATTTAACTTGACAAGTGAAAACACGGGAATTAGTTAACTTTTCCAAGAATAGCTTGGCCACCAAATGCAAGAGCAAGAAGGAACAGCATCTAAGACATGCTTCTGTTTGCATAAAACCCATTATTCTCAGCTGGGAATTAGTTAATCAAAGACACAGCAAATAATTTCTCAACCCTCACAACACTTTTTTCATAATTCAATATTCTAGAAAAGCAAATAGCACAAGTTTTTATGCTGGCTTCTTAACTGAATATGCACTAAAAAGTACCTCTCCGGGTTTTCCTGATATCTATTGATATAATTGGATCAAGTTCAAAATTGAAAACAAAACCCTGCATTTAAGATATCGTCATCTTTATAATCTCATTAATTTCCGTATTCAGTCAGAACATTGCACAAAATGCTATGCTATCAAACCAACCATCAGAATTCAATTCCAAATACAATCTGGCGTTTTAGAGGAAGCAACCATGTTGAACTTTATCCCTGCTTTTTTTTCAAAAAAAAAGAAAAACTTTATCCCATCATGTATGTTTAACAATATATCTAGTATTATTTCAGAATTCAATTCCAAATACAATCTGGCGTTTTAGAGGAAGCAACCATGTTGAACTTTATCCCTGCTTTTTTTTCAAAAAAAAAGAAAAACTTTATCCCATCATGTATGTTTAACAATATATATAGTATTATTCCTCAAAAAAATCTAGAAAAGATCCTGCTATTAGATTGCAAAGGTGCAGGCATCTGTTGGTTGGGTGTCAGGAAAAAATGTAATAACACAAGCTGCAGTGGAATGCATATCATTCCACATTACATACCTTGAAGAAAAGATTCCAATCCTCTCCCTGGGCCAATGCTTTTATGACATGAGCCACTCTGTTCCACATATGTACTATCGTCTTAGCTGAATTTGTCATGTCCACTTCTGAAATCTCAAAAGAAGGTGCAGATATCCGCGGAATCCTGAAGCCAAATCTGTTTCAAAGGCATGATAGTCAAAAAATCCTGAAATAATTCGGAAAAGTGTGGTAAACAAGGTGGTCAAATTTAAGGTTGGAACCCACAAAACCCAAGAGTTTTAATCCTATTCAATTCATCATTACTGTACTATTTGAATAAACTGCAACTTGAGAAGTTATATGGGTTTGCATCACAAAATAAGACTTGGATCATAGAATCTGCATGGGTGAGAACAAAAGCAGAGCAGCCCTAATACGTACTACAAAATGTGCGACCAAACAAACCAAGGGGAAATACAAAGAGAGCACAAAAATAAAACAAGCATTGAGCAAATGGTCGTTTGCCTATGTGAAACAAAGAACAAGCCTGCATTGAGATATTACCACGAGCTGTTTGAAGAAGTCATTATGTTAAATTACGTAAACACAAAAAAACTCATCAAGCCCACAGGGCATTACCATGATAAAAAAACCTTTTATACATTAATACTCACATATTTGATGGCAAAATTCCATATCCAGTTAGAGCACCTGTAACAAGCAGGAGAAGCTTTGCTGCAGACGAGATAAAAGTTCGTCCAGAAAAGAAGAACCAGTAATACAGCAGAACCACAGCCAGAAAACATGCAAATGTGGTCTTCTCATCTCTCCACAGCAAAATGTCTGCAACTGCAACCATATGATCTAGGTCATTCTTTAGGCCAAAGGAAAAGGGAGTGTGCATGTGCGAGCTTATATATCAAGAATCTTAAATAGTATGGATATCATTAAAAGTTTAAGCAATGGTATATAAAATATTGGAACATGACGGAATTTTCCCTTGTTCTGAGTAAAGTTTCAGACATGTAGCTATTAGCTACCACATTTCCTGTTCCTCAACAACATATCAATGAAAGAAGTAGTTCTTGCCAAGGTGCTGAAGTAACTAGAACCATGTGGGTGTCAGACTGTCACAAAAAAACAAGGTCCTGATGTTCCTCAAGTAGGATGTTAAATGCTGAACTCAAGGGTTTGCAAACAGAATAAGTTAATTTGGTCTACAGAGGAAAATGGTAATTACATTGCTGAAATAAGAATTACGCTTTATTTAATTGAAAATGGTCAAATTATGTTCTTGTCCGTATGCTGATGCACTTCAGTCTGATATGCAGCAAGGGCAAAAACCATAATGATTTGCCCACAAGACAAAGCATGCACACTCTCAGTTGAAGAAACTCGTAATACATACCACCAACTCACTAATCCCAATGAAGCATCCAGAACAATCTGAAGTGTTGAACCATAAACAGTAAAAATGAAAGACAAGTCCTACCTATCCCACTGCCTAGCAGCTTATCCACTTTTGTATGCCCATCAGAAGCAATCCGTCTTCCAAAGGACGATTCCCTGGCTAAATGAGAGAATGATTCAACGGTCAAAGTGACACCTTCCTGTACATTCAGTATCATGCGCAGAAATTTCAGGAATACATTTCCATAAGCTATGAACCTAGGATGCTTCTTTATCAGATACCGATACTCCTACAATAATCGGGATACCTATCCAAGAAGTAACCACAACATAGAAAATTTTGAATATTTTAGGTCACATATCCGAACTTTTACTTTTGGGAAACTAAGATAGGGAGATGAAAAGTATGGATTTCTAATACTTAGTTTTTATAGAGGAAAATATTGTGAGATGAAAATAATATTATAGTTTTTGAATATGCTTGTTGCGTGATACATGTTTCCCTTAATATTGGATTTCAACAAGAAGTATACTTCTGTACAACACTTTTGGATATGAGGAATACAATGGCTAGTCACTATTCTTGTAATTCTGCATCAGACAATACTAAAAAAATTATAAAAATATTCTCCAGTCTAATGTATCCTGGCCATATCAGTATCCTATTTTCTTAGACTTACTTGTATACGCTATTGATGTATCCCTATCGTAAGGATTAAGGAACCCGTATCATGTATCTGTATCCATGCTTCATAGTCCATAAGTGTACTTAATCTTTTAAAGTGTAACAACAACAGTCATTTTAGAGACTACTCGAGGCATATAAAAGATTTGAAGTAACATTTAGATCATCACTGGTCATCTGCTGGAATCAGAAAATATGTTTAAAAGTGCACTGGGAAAGGAAAATTATAAAATTGCAGTAGCAATAAATTCCAGCATGTCCCAAGAAGAAAACTGGAAGAAGCCAAATGGGACCCAAGAAAACCAGAAGCACCACTCTAGACACATGTAGGTTGTATTAGCATCGTGGTAAATATAAGGAGACTCCAACTCCAAACCACCCACCACCACCTGCCCCAGGACCCCAAGAGAAAAAAATGGAAAGAGAACTTCTAGCAGATTTTCATGAAATAGAATTCTGAAAATGGTATTCATATGCTAGCCACAAATGAAATGGGAAAGAAGAAAAGCTAACAGATAAAATGATATAATGAAAATAGACAAAAGATGCCATCTTGCTACAGTTGCCGACTCTAGTGGTAATTTATCAGAACCTTAAACTTTTGAACTCCAGTCTCTTAAAGAGCTTGAGCACTCTTTGTTACAAGGGAGAGCACCGCTAAATAGCCATGAACTACAAAACAAAAAACAACTTACTTCCAAGGAGACAACTGGCGAGTATCCGATATGTTTCTTGGCAGCAGAGCAGCTGAATGTACTCGTGCACAAAGCCAATTTTACAACATTATGCAGTGGTACAGAATGGTTAAGTTTTCCAGAGGCTGTCTTTGTGTGCACCCATTTCAAGAGTGAAACAACAAACTTGACCAACCTAGCTGGAAGTCTTATCATGGGTCTGCAATCAGAAGTTAGGGCAACTCAGTTAAAGGGAGTAAATGTAAAAATCCATTACTGCATATAAAGGAAAAATAAGATTAATATGGTTTTATCCTTGCTTCAATATAGATTATTTGGCAACTGCCATCAACTGAAAGGCTAGAAAGAAACTTAGACAAAAGTAGAGACGGCTTAAAACTTTGCTATGATAGTACAAAGCATTCAGTGACAATATTCAAAAGCCATGCAGAAATTGGATAAAAAACGGATTGAAACAAAGATGGTCAAGTGAACATGGGTAATATTCTTTTATAAGCTGTAGCATATTCAGTAATTCAACAATCATGTGGATGGATGTTATGGCATGTTCCACAATTCAGGAATCATGTGCATCAAGTACCAAAATGTGTGGGAAGCTTCCTTAGTAAGTGGAAAAGTGGAAACAGTCTGAAATCTCAAACAATCCAAGATGCAATGCTTAAGTTGTTACCTTTGGTAACCCAAGTCTTCCAATATGAGGGTCACAAATTCGGAGAACTTCACTGGCTCAAGATTTGTGATGAAAAATGCCTGCAACATATTGTGATGTAATTTCAATATTATGCATCTCAAAGAGGAAAACAGGGATATAAAATTCAAGTCCAGGGTACCTTTCCAGACACAGAAACCATGCGAGAACCGAGAGCTTTTTCCGCACACATAAGGGCATGGGCAACATTCTCCACGTAGGTAAAGTCAGACATATTTTCAACACTTCCTATAATAAGCTGAAATGAGAAACTATATTACTTATTCAAAGAAGCACAAAATCTGTACATGCATAGGCAAGCAAAACACTTTACGAAATATACTGGGCACAGTTATGAAAGCAAAAGAAAATCAGACTCCATGCAAAAACAGAAAAAGTCAACAGAAGAGAACTGGTAACTACTTATTAGAGAGTCACAGTCAAACAGCTAGCATCTCAGGTGACTTCTTATTTTGTAACAGTTTCTAGGCCCTTTATACGTCGCCAACTAGGAAAAAGTTATGTAAGCAGACATGCAAAGGACCAAACATAAAATGGAAGGAAGAAATTGGCACTGGAATATTTGGTACTTGTGTTTCACCAAAGATTCAAAATGCAGTCTTTTATACTCAACATCAGAGTAAAGTTTCCAACTCAAGGCACTAAGAAAAGGACATATAAATGGAGAAGAAAGTAAATTGCAAACCTTTGCCCAGCCAGATTTTGCTTGATTCACTACAAATGGAATAATCTCTGTATCTCCAGGTCCAAATACATTGCTAGGACGGAGTGCACATGTTAGAAGGCCATCAATGTCATTAGCAAACAGGACCAGCGCCTCTGCTTGAGCCTTTAGGTCACTCAATATGTCATTGAACTTTACCATGGCACAAAAGAAAAGATCCTATGAGAGTCCATCAATTACATGAAGAAAATTTACCCAAAAAAAAAAAAAGTACATGAAGAAGAAACTCAATGAGAAACATACATACTTTCCAAGCATACATCAAGGACTCATCTCCATTATGTATATCATGCAAACCGTCAAAAACCACATCAGCAGTACTGTTGTAAATTAGCTGTTGGACTTTGCACTCTCGGCAAGCATTGATGACATTTTTTGCACCTAAATGAGACCATGACTGGATGTAAAGGCTTCACTGCCAAAAATAAATTATGCTTAGAAACAAGAAATATTAAAATTAGGCATTAACCTTGAACAATTAGATTGTAGCAGTCATAGAAATCATCTGTTGACGAGGTAGTAGTCTCAACATAAAAAACAACAGAGGAACCTTCAATAGCTGCAAGGTAAGCATAAGACACATGGAGTTAGTTTCCCAGCCCCAATTAAGAGATATAAAAGGTGAAGTTCTACAACGGCAGATAGAGAAGAAAAACAAGACAAACCAAGCAACAACGAGATATACAAGAAATTAAGCTTCAAATGCAAAGATATATGGAGAGTCATAGAGCACCATACATTTTTCTATTTTGAGGTGGCATGCTAATAACTTTATATTTTGAGGTGGCACCATACATCTTTAGACTTGGCTCTCTCCTCTCGGTCTCCTACTCTCTCTCCTCTCGTTTTCAGGGTTAACTCTCTCTCTCTCTCTCTGCTCAATAAATGTACCCAAAAAAAGACCCATTCGCGTACCCAAGCAGTACCAACGCCATACCCAAAACAAACAAATGTACCCGGTTTGTTTCCGGTGTACATGGTATGTATTTTGCCATAGCGGGTACGCATACGCCTTTGTTTTCGGCATACCCGTGTTTCATAGGATGAGATGAAACCTAATCTTCACAAGTCTTGCATGTTCCTCATCTGGATCAGCATTCACCTCTGAAGAATTGATATGAGGCGCTGCAAGGGCTTGCAACTGGTTGCTGCAATCTTAGGGTTTGCTCCCAAAGAAGAAGGTTATAAGTGGGCTTGGGCCAAAATAAAAGGGGTGATAATAGGCATGTAATGTCAAACAAGTTCGAATTTCAATACACATCTCATGAATATCAATATACTATTGACAATACACTTTCACAATCATCAATGCACTTTTCTCGGATATCAATACACCTTTATATCCACCACCCTAAGGGTTGTGCTTAGCTTGTCAAAACAAAACAAAGAAAAAAATTAGCAGTGTCGGACCTGCACTAAGGTATTGAAGTTGGACTGAGTTATTGTATTTTGGACTTCAAAACCTAAAGAACCTTGCAAAGCTTCTGATACCTATCAGACTTCAAAATGGACCAAAAGGCGCAACGATCATAGTGCTGATGCAATTAAAACATCTCTATGCGCATGTAATTGTGGGCATATGAATATAGAATTGCATCCGTTGCAAGATGAAAAATTATGCAATATTCTATCTTCTTTGATTTTCCAAGCAACCAAACAAAACCCAAAAAGGATTGACTTACCCACTCCACATAGACCAACCACAACAACAATCACTGCAGTAAACACGATTACAACCTAATGTAATAGACATACCCATACATCATTGTTGTGCGTGAGAAGCCTTATTTAATATGGTCATGAATTGTTGACTATTCGGGTTCGAAGCCTAATAAGGGTGTGACGGTGATTGGTGTACTTGGCTGTATAAACCCTAAGTCATAAATATTTGTTATACGCAACAACGAATGTATCTTAGTACTCTCTTCATTTTACTTAGTGGAAACTGGCATGAGCTGTTATATACTCAACTACATAGTTGGAGAACGAGGTAAAAATTGATGTATCTTATGTTTTTATTTTTCGTTCTTGATTATTCTCCCCGCGTTGCATACATGTTGGTTTGGCCGATTTCTTCTGTTGTCTTACATACTTTTTTGGGTAAGTATTGTCTTTATTTTTATTTTTATTTTTATTTTTCACTACCTCAGAAACCAAGCAAACCCTTAAATTAGATTAACAACAACGATCATCACGGCATCACCACTACTACAATACAGATATTTATATATTCAACGCATTAGTGAATCAATATATACATCACCTTTGACTAATTGAGATTTGTTGCGAACATCGACATGGAAGTAGGAAGCGCGATTAGCAGAGATGGCTTCGGAGAGGGGAGAATTCGCCTCCGACTGATCGAGTTTGAGAGACTCAGCGGAATCGGCGACTCGGACGATCCAATCGCCGAGCTTCAAGAGCCTCAGGACGAGCGATCGTCCAATGAATCCTCTGCCCACAATGACGGCGCACGTTCTTAAGTCGATCACCATTAGAATTCTTCTGTTTCTCCAGATCAAGAAAGGTAATCTGGTATTGGGGATAAATGAAACTTGTGTAGGTGTTTGGGAGGCGAGAAAATGTGTGAGTTTGGCGCTGAATCGGAAGAAAATGGTCTGGTCTGGTGAGAGTTTACTTTACTCTCATGCAAGGTGGGGCCAGAGAATCGGATGGTTTATGGGCCACCTAATCTTATGTTTGGATCTTCTACTATTGATTGATGAAATGGAATAGGGCCTGTTAGATTGATAGATTATTCTGTGCTTGGGGCCCAATATTGCTTGTAGGATTAGAGTTAGGAACAACACAAAGTTTCGGATCCGGGGACCTTTAGCGCCACAAAGTTCTACACGGTTGTAGCGTGCATCACAACCGTCTTGGATTCGCGGATGCCTTTTGACCAGTAAAAAAGCTTCATAGTCATTAGCAGACGATCTACTTATTGTCCACAACTTGCACATGTGAAAGGACACATTCAAATCCTCATTCATATTTTGACATATAAACCGGTCAAAAAACATCCGTGAATCCAAACCATTGAAAACACTTTTGGACGGTTGTGATTAGGGGCTACAATCTTGTAGCACTTTAGGGCGCTACAGGGCCCCCGAATCCAAAAGTTTCACATGTTCTAACATTATTCATTTGTTCCTTCATATTTTTTTTTATAACCGGATGTCCAGGCCAGCTTGCGCGCACCTCGATTAATTCCGGAGTCCTAGAGGTAACGACTGGGCATAACCCTCAGTGGCTCCAAGAGTTTGCTGGCAAAGAAAATCAAACTTGAGACCTTAGGTGAAAGCAAACTCCTATGTTCCAAGGCCATATCATTTTGCTTCATCTGTTCCTTCATTAGTTTCTGTTTCATATTTGTGTAATTGTGTGCACTCGGGATAAAGTGGGATTATCTGTTCCATATGGGAATTAGCTAATATCACGGGAGGGTGGCACTAACCGCAGTAGTCAATCACCATATTGTTGGGGAAAATAGGGCAATACGAGAATTCCAAAGAACCATTTCATTGATAATCAAGAACGAAATATGAAACGAGATACAAACCGAGCCGAGTCTTGTGATACCACAGTCTCCTTAACAAAGATTCACCACCTACCGTAGGTATTGTAGGATACATTGACGTCTTCGTCCCAGGTTACAGCACCATGCCAGGGTGCAGAGCCTAGGGCGGGGCTACGAATAGCTCGGCACCAAGGTCTAAAGACTTGCAATAGAATGGCCGAGCAGAGAGTCAGCACGGTCACACCACCTTTAAGCTAATAAGGTGGTAGATCATTCTAGAAGGATCTAAAGTAACCTCTTATGCGATAAGAGGCATGTTCCGTGATTGAAGAGAATGACGTGTGCATTCCATATCGATCAAGGAAAGAAAAATCCTAATGAAGGTCTGGTTGAACAATCATAAAGGAAAGAAACCAATATGGAAAGAATCCTATTGCAAAACGAGATCTTGTATGGGACATATTGTTATACCTAATGGGGCGACTCCCATTAGGAATGGTTTCCTAACGTGATAAGGAAACTAGGGCAACAAAGGGTCATGATCAACAAGTAATCTAGAGCCTATATATATAACGATAAACCAATGAAGAAAGGTACGCTGTAATCCCTACTTGCAAACTCCAAAGTGCTTTGGCTTATTTCTGCAACTCAGTACTAACTTAAGCATCGGAGGGCCTTTGCCGACGAGGGGCAAATGTGCTCTAACCGGTTGTTGCCTTGCAGGGCTAGGGTACCTGCAAAGATTTCGTACTACTGACCTTATAGAGACACGAAAGTAGTTCACACGGATTCTTCCCTCTACAGTTGGAGCCGTCTGTGGGAAACGAACAAAAAATGCTTTCCGGTACGAGAAGTAGAGCGACAATGGTGGCATCAGAACCAATCTTGCCAACACCTAGGCGTGATACGTTCAGAACCAAATCCGTAATTTCAATAAGTGATAATAGAATTGTTTGAAGATAAGTTTTTTCTCATTTCATAAAACAAAAAAAGATACTCCCTCCGTCCCTTTTTAAGTGTTACCTGAGAATTTCAATTTATTTTCTCTCACATCAACTTTTACAACTTTTACATCTATTTTCCACTACTTACCCTTATCCATATAATAATACCCACTAACTTTTCAAAAAGGAATCTACTTTTAAGGGCAAAATAGGAAATATACCCACTAACTTTTCAAAACACACACTTATTAAGGGACGGCCCAAAATGGAAAGTTAAACACTATAAAAGGGACGGAGGAAGTAATGTTTTTTTTATTTATTTAATCTCTAAAAGACATGTTTGAAAATATTACATCGTTGTTGTGGTATTGTAGACCACTATAGAGCCCGCCGCGGCAGTTTTTGTAGAATCACCAGGCCACCCTAAGATAATGTTCTAAATAGCTATGAGTGTATATTTATAAAATTACATCCTAATGCATACCGATCTCTACTCAACTTGAACTTTTATATAAATGATGTCAATATTTCCAGACCTCCAAAATGAATTGATCAAATCCCAATTTCCTATCGCATAAGAAGTCACCTGATAAACCATCACATGAAGGATCTTGATTCAACTTGATTGTATTTTCCAAGCCGATAAGTGATTTGCCTATTAGAAGTAAGCTAAATAAAATACTATGTATGATACTAATTTCATTAGTAAGTACGATGATGATTTTTAGCGCGAAAATACATGAAACGACCTCTGTTTTGTTAAATTAACCTCATCATTGCTGTTTGAAAAAAAAAAAAAATTTAACCTCGTGAATTTGATCTCAGCTATGATTGATTGAACTAATTCCAATCCAACGTCCATGCACATCTATGAACATGAAAAATGCCGGCTTAACAGCCAACTACTCTCAGTCTACATTCATTGGTCCCCTCTCTTTTTTCTTTTTTTTTGAAAGGCAAAAAAGATTTCATTAATCTTGAAATTCTTACAAGACTAAAAGGATAAGAAAACAGCAAACAAGCTAATGTCTGCCCAATCCGAGACCCAATTCACGATTGGCAAGAAGCCAAACGAGGAAACCCACCAAACAGGCACAAGCCAAACACCCTCATGGGTCCAAAAAACCCAGATAAAACAAACAGCCTATGAAAATAAACACCTGAGGCCCAATAATACCTAGATAAAATGGGCCAAGCCCAACCAATAAAAACCCTAAACAGCCACCCATCAAAGCACTGCCGCAACCCCGCAACACCTCGGCCACTTGAAGAGGAACCGACGTTGCCACGACCGCTGCCGGAACCCGGGGAACAAGCCCCTGTTGCTGTCCCAAGGACGGACAGACAGCCCCTCTCCAAGTCGCCAAAGATCCGACGAACGCCGACGCCATTATCAACACGATCATCCTCCACTGCCGACCACCATCATCAGCACGATCATCCTCCATTGCAGGCCACCACCAAAAAGAAGAAAGGAAGCCGCCAAAGCACCACCAAACCACAACCGAGGCCCGCCAAATCACAGCCACCAGAAGGAGGACATGTCTCAGCTACAAACCAGCATCGCCGGCTTCCGGGAAGCAAAACCCAGTTGCAACCCCGGAGAGCGTCCCGACCGCCAACTCCAAGCCACCGCAATCCGCCAACACCGCACGCCAGAAGTCGCAGAGAAAGCATGGGTCCTCCACCGCAACAACCAACGACCGTGAGGCCTCCCAAGCTGTTAAGCACAACCGAAAACACCCAAGAGTGAACCGTTGAGAGGCCCGGCGATCCACGCAGCCAAACCCCACCAGAACTCGGCGGAAAGAGAGGAGGAGGACCGGAGGGGAGGCAACCGCACGAAGCGAAGGAGACCACCAGCAGATGGAAGAGAGAAAGAGCCCGGGGGGAGGAGGGAAAGAGGCGGCACCTCCCACCCACTCTTCCTTTTGTTCTTCCTTCTTTTTTTTTTCTTTTTCTCATTTAATTAGAAATTAATTCTTTTATCTTATTTATCTCTTGTTCCTTAAATTTCATTTTTATTTAATTTCTTAAATTTTTATCTTATTATTTAATGCATTATTTATTTATTTAATTACTTATTTAATTTTAATTTCGTTAATGCTTAAGTAAATTATTTTTTTTACATTTAAATTTGACTTTATAGTTAAAATTTTTATACTATTTTAATTAGTAAGTTAATTTGTCTTAACAGTGAATAAAAAATAAATAAATGAACTCTGCTCCCAGCGAGCTTGATGTTGTACTAATTGCATAAACAAATTAAGAAATCATTAAATAAGAAAATGAGTTTAAAAAAAAGAAGAAAAAAAGCAAAAGAGGGGGGTTTGTGTCAGGGAGGAGGAGGATAAAATTTGAATGAGGAGAGTGGTTCTAATTGAAGATAAGAACAAAATCTGAATGAGTGGTTATAATTAAAGATAAGAATGTCAAAATAAATCTGTATGAGTGGTTATAATTGAAGATAAAAAGATAAGAAAAAAAATCAGAATAACTGAATTAAACAAAATAAGATT
>JAXBDA010006878.1:0-19309 GCA_036023075.1 Gaultheria prostrata
GAGGGAGGAGGTGACTGAATTTTTGGGGGAAGAGGTGAGTTTTCTCTCTCTTCTCTCACCACACACACCTATACACAACTTTATAATTACACATCAAGTCCAAATGTGACATGTGTAAACCAAACACTCCCCAATCAACATATATCTCACCAACACACCAACACTTAGTCAATCTTACCATTTCATTCAATTCCTCACATTACCCCATTGTTATTTACGAAAAATAAATATAAACTTTCGGGTCTTCACACCTGGTGTCTTGGAGTGCTAAGAAGCAAAATACTATCTCTAGGTCCAGTACTGAAGCTGAGTATAGAGCCCTTGCTCAGGTTACTGCTGAACTCTTGTGGATTCGACAACTTCTTCATGACTTGCATATTCCGCTGGATAGCATTCCTGTCATCTACTGTGATAATATGTCGGCTATTGCCCTTGCCTCCAACCCTATTTTCCATGCTAGGACCAAACATATTGAGGTGGATTATCACTTTATTCGTGAAAAGGTTTTGGCTCATCAAATGGATGTTCAACATGTCAGTTCTGATTCTCAAACAGCAGATATTTTCACCAAACCTGTCTCTGTTAACAGGTTTCAACACCTTACTTCCAAACTCATGGTCAAAGCTCTTCCCATGAGTTTGAAGGGGGCTATAAGCAAGGCTCATTAGCTAGTTGGTGTTATTTTCTTTTATTAGCTTTTGTATTCATTAGCTAGCTGGTGTTATTTTCTTTTATTAGCTTTTGTATTAGTCTTAGCCTTTGTAATTGTAACTGTAGTGTGGTTAGTGTTCACCACAGTTTGGTTTAAATTCTTTTTAGACTAATCATAGTTAGGTAAGGCGGTTTGACAGTTGTATAAGAGCTCATTTATTGCTCTTTGTTCATTAATCAAGATAACAGAAAATACAAATCCCATTTTTACTCTCTCTCTCTCTCTTCTCTTCTCTTCTCTTCTTTCTCTCTCGTTACTTGTTTTCTTCGTTGATTCTCTGCAAACCCTAAACTTTCTGCACAATTAGAGAAGATTCATTGAAGGATTTCCACATGGTATCAGAGAAGGGCCCATTCCACTCCATATTAAAAACAAAATTCACAATCCACACCCCACGACAGACCAGCAAAAAGGCTGCACGATGATAGGACCTAAAAAGTGGCCACACGTGACAGACCTCAAATGCGGCTACACGTGAGGGGGGATGTTAAGAAATATTGTCTCACATTGCTTAGGAAAGGAATGGGTGATCACTTAATATATGTTGGGATCTCTCCACTCATTGCCAATTGGTTTTGAGTTGGATGTTTCCACACTTGCTAAATCCGACGTATGATCTCTAAGATTTCAAGTTCGCATTCGGGACATGGATGGGATCGAGATGGAAGAAAGAGTTTGGTTTATCCCTCTCGACAACGATTTGCCTTTGGGGCTGCTTCACCTCACGAGTAGAGTAGGGATAGCAATTACCTCCGGCTTGTCCTCGCCTATGACCTCTCTGCCCCGATCCGAACGGGTATTCGCGGATCCTATAAGCAAATGGGTTGGGTTTGGTATTTGCTCCCTCTCCCCGTTTTAACTAGATCTGACTCTGAGTATTGTTATTAATATTTTTCTATGTGTGTATAAGTTTCGATGTTATTAATCCCTAATAGTAAATCACTATTTTCCTGTCTTGCTTTCTTTGTATCTGTTTTTCTAATCATCATTATTAATCAATATTTTATTTTCTTATTAAATCACTCAAAAGAGAATAACGTTAGAAAAAATTACTACAGTAAATAGGGACCTGATTATTTCCCGGCACCTCCCTAATTCCCCCACTTTGACTCCTCCCGATATGGAACGGGGCAGAGGCAGGGGACGGTAAATCCGACTCCAGCCCGGTCCATTGGCCATCCCTAGAGTAGAGAGGGCTATCGGGAGGACTGTAGAGATAAAGAAGTCCAGTTTTAGAGAGGGAACAACTAGTGGGCCGGGTAAGACTGACTTAGCCCAGGCCTTGTTCCTAGGAACAACTAGTGGGCCGGATAAGACTGATTTAGCCCAGTCCTTGTGCCTGCCTGGGAACAAGGCTTTAAGCTGGGCATGCAATGGGTTCATGAAATCGGCTTCCACATAAATAAATTTCCTTAAAATGCCAGCTGGTAGTGCACGACTAACACTGATATATGGGCTTTTATTAAGGTGTTCTCAGACTACTCTTGGGCTTCAAAGTACCCAAAATTTGAAATAAGCATGTGGGGTCGCTTCTGTAATTGGATAACTAGCACTGAAAGCCGTCTTTACATTGGGTGGTTTGGTGTTTTAATGATCACCTCCCTATGTTGCTCCTCCGGTAGATATTGATGGTATTCCTTGTTTCAGTGTTTCTGGGTCTCTATTTTATGGAAACAATATTCTCACACAAATTTATACTTTATGTAAGTTTTGGGCGTCTAGTCAAATTCTGGGATTTGAAGAATAAAAGGGATACTAGATAGGGCTGTTATTATTCTAGAAAAAGCCCACATAACATTTTCCAGGGTAAATTGAAGTTTACGGATAAGTATTTCTAACGCGTGGTCAAAAAAAAATCAGCACTTGTTTTTAACGGAAAAAAAAAAGCACTTTTTTTTTTTTAGAGGAATAGAGAAATTGCATTAAAGAAAGGCAGTTTACAGGGGGCACGGTACAAAACCAGCACAACACACCAACAAAGCCAAAAGTCCGATCAAAACAACGACAAAAGATTAGCCTACTCCCATAGGCTGTCTACTGACCCCTGAAACTGGATGATGCAAGAAAGAGGAGAGAGCTCGCTTGGCAAGAGAGTGCGCACGCTCAATTTCCTTCCGAGCAACCTTTGTGATCCTGCAAAGCTCCAAATGAAGGTTGCGAAGCAAAAAGGCATCATCATAGCGGCCATCAGACCTCTCTCTTAACTGCATTACAACATTTACACAGTCAGTATATAGATAAACAACATTAAAATTGTTATTCAAAGACCATTTAACTGCCTCAAGTATTGCTAGAAGTTCAGATTGGATTGGACTATTGATGTATGTTGAAATGGCAGGTTGTGATTTGACTTGGCTCTTACAAGCCTAGCGATCTGCCAAGTCTTTTCTCTAATTAACACCACTTCACTATTAATCCAGCCAAACAAATACTATAAATATATTCAATGATATGTGATAAATGTAGACATGGAAACAAAAGGAAGCAATCAACATTTTATCATAAGATGCATAGTTTCACGACAATAATTAATGGTGATAATATTTCCAAAGCTAATTTTTAAAATATTGGACATTAATATTCCTTTATGTGACAGGTAATACAACACATGCGTAATCCAAACTAAGGATTAACTAAACACTGTTAAATATAATAGTGTATAGTTAATTCTTAGTTAAAAAATAATTATCACAAGTTTTGTTTTAAATTCAATTAGTGCTATAATATGCAAAACATGCATTCCCTATATTGTACTATTATGGTGTGATCCCTGTTCTTCCTCTGGAATTTCCAAACGAATTGAATCCGATTTGAACTCCCTTCCACAGTCGTCCTTTGGCCTACAAAAATGGTCACATGTTCATGTCTTGTTGGCTGCATGTAGCCGGAAGGCGCTTTGATGCCTTTGTCAATCTCATTTCTTTAACTAGATAGCAACGACATACTTTTGTAGAGTTTATACCATACTTTACATGTAGAGACTGTCTTCGGACTTCAAGTAAGCTGGTGCTAGTCAAATGCATGGTGCCACCAACCACAACTGCCTGCCCAAAATGACGTCATGCATGACGCATGAGTGCCACTTTAACAAATTTTATGTCACCTTGCCCCTCAGTATCCACGTGGAGTCAAGCTGGCAACTGAGGTTAGACCGATCGTTAGTGTGGCTCGACTACAAGAGTTCAGGGCCTCCGCGCCCATATAGATTTCGACCGATAGTGACCTGACCCATTTGCAAGCCTTTTATTTCATGCTTTACTTCGAGGGCCATTGCTCAACGTGTAAAAGTTATTTTTTCTTATTCGATTTAAATAAAATCATAGCTAGGTTTCCATGTCCATGGATTCTAGATATTGAATTTGTCTATTAATAAACTATAGAAATATCCACAACCTCTTCTATTATATATAAAAAATAGATACTTTCCTTGACATAGTTGGAAGTTCTTATAACATAATTAACATAAAAAAGAAAAAATCCTGAAAAAGGTGGCAAAAATGAATAATCCAAAGTTTTTAATCGGCAAGTGGTGGGTAGCTCGCTCATTGGTTTGGCCCAAACCCTACTGTGTATCGGCCAATAGGTATAAGTACTATGCTACTATCAACCAAACTTTGTTATCGTGCCTCTCACCCTGCTGAAATCTTATCTTTTTTGTTGAGTAACAGAGCAGCATCCTTTTCCTGATCTCATACGTCATAATTAGCTTGACAATTTTGCATCCAAACAAATGTCCTGGCTAACATACGTCAAGAACGTGTTATAATTCAAGACCTAACTAACATACGTCAAGACTGAGAAGAATATGGTGCCGAGTGGGTATAGGTGCCAAGGTGTCAAGCGCGCATTTGGACCGTTCAAAAGTGTTTTGAACGGTCCGGATGTCTCTAAACATTTCACCTCTCTCTCTCCTATGTCTCATTCATCTTTCTTTCTTTAAATTTGGGTCGTTCAAAACAATTTTGGACAATTGAGATGCGCATTCGGCACCACGTGTACCATACCCGCTCGGCACCAAATTCTTCTCGCCAGGATAGTTTTTTTTTCTATGGAAAGTGGAATTACACGTTGCTGCGCTTGATCATGATTTTGAAAATGACCATAACCTAAAAAAATTGGAGAGAAATTCCAAGATTCACTTTCAAGAAAAGAAAATAAAAGACAAGACCGGGCATTATTTCATAGTTGTGATATGTATGTAGCACTTTTTTAAGATAAGTCAACGAACGTTGTTCCACCATCATTTTTCCATCTGATACCTTCTTTTGCATATATATGATACGCTACATACCATTCAATGGGCTGGTAATGCAAATGGTAAATTCTCGGTTGCATCTGCCTACTCAACCATGTGGATAACATAGTTGTTAAAAACCTAAGATATAGGAGACGTATCTTACGACTTATATCATCTCCTTCAAAAAATGATGCGTATCCTACGATATGTTCGGGTATCCTACGATATATATGCGTATCTTGATTCAGTAAATATCCTACGATTACTTATTGGAAAAAAGTCAGACCAAACGCATTAATCTAAGTTGTTTGATCTACTTAGGGCGATTCAAACCATTTGATAGAAAATTCAACCATAATGTGGGGTGTGAATAAAAGAAAAAGCATACTTTGTTTGTGTTTTGTCTGAAGTATAACTCTTCTTTTCTTTTCATAACTAAGACAGTGGAAAGCCTTAGGGTGAGTTGAGAGACTTGGAATTTTGCATTTTAATTTATAATTTGTTTTTAAAAATGCATGTATAGTTTGTTGATGTTATTAGGTATAATTATTTTTTAATTATATATTAATTACTGTGTATTTAACATTGTTGAAGCGTAAACTAGATTTATTTTTTTAACACAAGAAAGTAGAGTTCAAACAAGCCCAATGGATAAAGCCCACAGATTTAGATATTACTGAAGGCGGTTGTAGAAGCTCTAGAATATCTAGTTTCTAGAAGCTCTAGGATATTCTTTTGAAATGTCTTTTTTTTTTGTGAGATTTAGTCACATATGTAGTTCTAGAATCTACTTATTTATCTTGTATGAAAATATCTTCAAACTAAGCCTTTCATGGGGTAGTATAAATATGGATGGATTCTAGCAATTTTGTATCAAGCCAAAAAAAGTTTGAGTTCAAGTGTATTGCAAGCAAATACTCTCATTCTCCAACCTTGTAGTTTTCCAATTAAACTTTAGAGACTTATACTTTTCCAACAAACGTATTTTAAGATACGCGATACGTAACCCGATACAATTTATACAATAAAAAAATGATATACGATACATATCCCGATTTGAAAATATTGGTGGATAGTGATTTCAAGGGATGGAAATGGATTTGGAAAATTAAAATTCCTCAGAAACTCAAATCTTTCTTGTGGCTCATTCTTCATGACATGATAGGTTGCCTACCAATAAATTGAGAGTCCATAGGGGCATTGCCACTTCCAATCTATGCCCGAGATGTAATTTGGGTCCCGAGAATTTAACACATCTCTTCAAATAAGGTATTAAAGCCAAGGATATTTGGAATTACTTCTCTAATCGCCATTGGAGAAGGAGCATTCTTGAATGCTCAACCTCTATTTGGATTTCTTCCAACATGAAGTTGAAAGGTAAATCAGGATTAGAAAATGTTGCTTCGTGGAAAGTCTTTTTAATAATTATTATTTGGCAAATTTGGAAAGGCCGAAACAAAACAAGCTTTGATAATATTGGTAGCAACTTGAGTTTCAGAAACATCATAACCTATTCCACTAAATTTATGGAGGCATTCAAATCTCCGCTCTATAATGGCACTCCCAATTCCATTCTAATTAATTGGATTCCACCTTTAACAGTCGAGGTTAAACTCAGCACCGATGGATGCTTGTATGAGAGCAATTGCAAAGCTAGATTTGGAAGCCTTTTCTATATATGACCATATGGACAGGTGGTTGATGATCTACGTTAGGAAACTTAGCTGCAATTCTAGTTTGGAAACGGAGATTTTTGGCATTTATAGAGGCCTCACCATCATGCTAAAAAAAAGGGTGCAACAATGTGCACATCGAATTTGATTCTCTAATGGTAGTTCAATTGATAAATGAGGGAGTAGCAAAGGATCACCCCAATCAGGCCATGGTTCGGAAGTCGAATGTTCTACTCAGGCGTACTCACTCGATTCTTGCACACATTTACAGAGAAGCCAATAGAAGCAGTGGCGGAGCCAGAATTTTAGACCTAGGGGGACCGACTTAAGAACCCTATTTTCAACCAAAAATGTAGTTAGCGTATCGTGTAGATTGTGTAGTACATTTGTATGCCGTTATTTTGTTTTTTGATCGACAATTACAACACCCATGTATAATTAATATCGTTTATGAAAGAAATTGAGAAAATTTTACATGACAATGTATAATTATTTTAATTTTTAACTATATCAAATCCAATGGATTTTATCAAGATTTGATAAAATCCATTGGAGAAACAAGCCCAAAACTATTTAGATTTTCAGAGATTTATTATTTATTATACTAATATCCAAATAATAAACTATATATACTATTAGTAAATTTTTAGAATTTTGGAGGAGGGGCGGGGGCCACCCCGCACCCCTACATGCCTCCGCCTCTGAATATAAGTGCTGACCATATGGCTAGGTTGGGAGCAAAACATGTTGAAGATTTGGTGGTCCCCGAGGAATCCCCTCAGTCAGTCCATCACTTTGTGCTTGAAGATGGCTTGGGTGTTAGTCATCTTAGGGATTAGCTTTATGCTTTAGTTATGTTTGCTTTTGAACTATGTTTGTAACAAATTATCTATCCTTTCGTTTTAATGCTTTCCGTTGTACCAAAAAAAATGCTTTATAAATGCCAGTCTAGTACACGTGAGTTTTTTTTATTAAACAGTTAAGGTATCCGGGCCAGCTTACGCACACCTCGATTAATTTCCTTCCCTATCGGTTTAAAAACAAGTCATTCATGCCAGAACTAGAAGATTCACATGAAATTACTTTTTATGGTCTGGCCCTAATAATGGTCCTCTAATCAATTGTGTGGAGCGAACCCATCAATCACCTGGACAACATTGACTTTTTTAGACAATTAGGGTATCCGGGCCAGCTTACGCACACCTCGATTAATTTCCTTCCCTGTCGGGTTAAAGACAAGTCATTCATGCCGAAACTAGAAGATTCACATAAAATTACTTTTTACGGTCTGACTCTAATAATTGAACTCTAATTAATTGTGTGGAGCGAACCCATCAATCACCCGGACAACCTTTGTCAATGTTAATTGATGACAAGGTTTTGAAATCGGGATACGTATCGTGTATATCATTTTTCTTATTTTATAAAATCGTATCGGGATACGTATCGCATATTGTAATATACATTAACCTTAATTAATATATAATTAAGAAGTATTTATACCTAATAACACCAACAAACTAAGTTTTTAAGTTGCAAAATTTCAAGTCTTTCAATTGGAATTTATCATATTGAGGTTTCCTGCTATCTTAGTCAAGGATAGAAAAGAAAATCTCTAATAATATTCTCCAAAACATGATCGAAGTATGATTTTTCTTCTATTCAAGCCCTACATTGAGGTTGAATATCTTTCAAATTGTTTGAATGTTGCTCAAACGACTTTGATTAACGCGTTTGAGGTTCCACTTCTTACAATAATGTTTGAATTTCTTCCATTAAGTAATCGAAGGATACGTACTGAATTGCGATATGTCATCGTACGTATCGTATGATTTCTATACAAAAAGGATACGGGATGGGATACATATCGTTTTCCTAAGGAGATGATACGAATCATAGGATTTTAACAACAATGATGGATGATCGTATGATGAATTGACAACGACCACAAGATAGGAGACAAAAGAAAAAAATTGATAAAAAAAAGAAAGAAAGAAAATGTGATGGAAAATGTAAAGTTGAACCGCAATGTCATTCTGATGATCTTTAGTTGCATCTCAAAATAAGATAAAAATTGATAAAATATAAGCATATGAACTCTTTCTGGAAACTCCATTTGCATCACTTTTCAGAAAATACCATTGTCTATCAGTTTTCAGAAAAGTTTGATAAGCACCGGTGCATTGCACTATGATTATAAGAGAAGAAAAGAACCCGCATGAAATCGACATATGCTTAAAATGGTCGATCCATATGTATTCAGTATTCGTGTGATAATTGTCACATCAGTGGGAGGCCAAGAAACTTTGTTTGTGGTGGTGATAAATGATAATCTGTTGGAAAATGAATGCACAGTAAACTAAGGACACAAGTCGTGGACACTGGAGCCGGGGACTTTATTAATCTTTGGGAATATATATAAAGATTAAAAGGTTCGGGAGCATGGCGATATCACAACGAGAGGAATCAGATACACCAACAAGGTTGGCACCGACCACTCGAAAATCATATGCTGTTCCAAACTTGAAAAAGATACATAAACTAGTTGGCGGGGTTTTTTTTATTATCAAAATGTCATTTTTTTTCAAACTAATTAGACAACTAGGCTACTTTTCAAACATATTTTAAAAATAGCACATAGTGCATTCTGAAAATGCGCTACAAACGTTAAGTGCCAACTCGGCATGCCAGGTCAGCGGGGGCGTGTCTAAACTATAGTGCATTTTGGAAATGCATTATGCTTATAACGCATTTTGAAAATGCGTTAGGGCTTTTACCTGTACATCACTCCCCTTGCGCGATCGACTTCATCGTTTCTCCTCCCCCTGCGCGATCTGGTTTACTCTTCTCCCCTTGCGCGATCGACTGACTTCATCGTCTCTCCTCCCCCCCACGCGATCTGGTCTACTCTTCTCCCTTGCAATCCGGCCAACCTCCGACCACCACCGTAAGTCTTCCCACCAGTTTCGTCTCTCCTCCATGCGCAATATAGAACTTGTATTTGTTTTCCTGTCGCATTGAATTTGATTGAGTATTTACACTTGTGGAAGGTGCTTTTGTTTTGTTATCGTTCCACGTTTGAACTATAAAATGGGGCTTGTATTTGAGTGAACTACCAAAGTTTCATGTGGAGTTATTTAATTTACTTATGAGCAATCATCAACTCCAAAAGGGGGTAAGGGCAAAAATTATCATGAACGGCTTTTGAGAAAACTTACTGATATGATTGCCCGGTACTTGTCATTTTCTACCATTGTAAATATGGGAATTTGGATTTTTTTCCTCCATCTAGAAATATCAGAACAAAAATGTGCATTTTGTTCCTATATGGAATGATAGTTTTGGTGTTTTCTAAACCGTCATCATCCTTTTCGGCTGTTAGTTTGTCCTTTTTAATTCCTTCAGGAATAAGCTAGGATCTCTTGTTGGATGAAGTTTCAGTATTGTAGGTTCTTTGTTTGGATCGATTAACTGTCGAGTCACTCTTATTGATGGTTTGAAGAGTAATTGGTACATTTTAGGCTCCTAGTTAGCGGCTCCAGATTTGGAGTTGCGCACTCGCAGAACATGGGTTTGCTTGCTTATATTTAGGGGTGGGAATTTCCGACATGACAAAGTTAGCGGGTAATGGTCGGCTACTTGCGCGATTTTTACAGGTTGTAGTGTAGGAAAAAAAACCCAAAGAAATTGGAGCCAAAGTAGCTCAATTCGTGTTCCTCTTGCTAAAAGCTGTTTTGAGACCAATTCTTGGAAGTAACTTTGTATTAAATTTGTTTTGAAGTTGATAATTTGTTGAGTTTGGCTCAATAAGCTCACAATGAATAAAAACCAAGCAATTGAAGTTCGGATTGGGCGTTATAACTCGCATGTTGTTGTGTATTGTTTTTTTATGAATCCAACATTGTTGTATGTTGTATCATATCCCCTTATTAATGAAGTCATTTGTATATGCTGAAGGTTACATTATGGAACACGATACCGTAATTCTGGAAGGGCCCATTGATGGGAGGTTACTAGTGTTTCAGGAACAGCATAGGTCCCATTCTATATGGGAAAACAATGTAAGTTGTCAACTTTTACTATTTGAATTTTGTACAAGATTGAAATATATGTCGTTCTTTATTGTCAAGATTTTACTACCTATTGACCAAACACAATCCTTTGTAGGGAGAGCGTCCAATAGATTGCAAGACGGTTGTTGCTCGACGGAATGAAGGACATCTTAAAAAGTTGCCACCTCCGGCACCTCCGGCACCACCAATAGCTCAGTTGATTCGATAGGCTGGTTTTAGGGGCCTTCTAGATATTCCCTTCATATCGTTGGATTTGGCGCTGATCACTGCTTTACTTGAGCGTTGGAGGCCGGAGACTCACACCTTTCACTTCGGTACAGGCGAGTGGGCAGTGACCTTGCAGGATGTTAAAGTGTTGCTTGGTTTACCGGTTGATGGATTACCGGTTGTAGGGAGCACGGATGAGAATTGGGATGCATTGTACTTGGAGTTGTTGGGAGTTGCCCCAAGTGGTAGAACTGGGGGCAAGGTGAGGTTGGGTTGGTTGCGGGAAAATTTCAAAGGGACTTTGGTTGAAGGGTATTCGGATGAACAAGTTCAACAGCAAGCTCGTGGTATTATTCTACAATTGATAGGTGGGATGCTTCTTCCGGACCACTCGGGGTCCACCATGCACCTATGCTTCCTGTCTTTACTACGGGACTTGACAGTTCGGCATAGTTGGGGTAGTGCTAGTCTAGCTAGGCAAATGCCATGTTCGCTTGTGATTGCTATTTGCAATAAAATGCGGCTAGACCCTCGCCAATACTTCAACAAGTACTGGTCAATTGACATGACAATTTCCATGTATGGGTCTTAAACATTCAAGCCACTGCCGGATGTACGATACTGGCCACCATACAATGACCCAACAGTTCTTCCTGACAAAAAACGTGTCTGTGGTAGAGGGAGGCCAAGAGTAAATCGATTGCGAACTGAGATGGATTGGGTGGAGTCTCAACCGCCACAGACCTGCTCATTTTGTGGAGAGAGAGGTCACAACAGGCGAAGGTGCGGAAGAATGGAAGGGCCGTCATCATCTTAATTATGTAGTTCATAAAATGTGTAATCTTATTTCATTTATGTACGTGAGGGTTGAGATTTTTAATCAATTGCACTATCCACCATGTTCAATTTTAGTACCAATGTACCTACACATTGATCTATCTATGTGAAGGATACCAACTTGTTTGTTTTTATTTTACTCTCCCCTAATACTATAAATTTTGTACTTTATCACCAAATTTATTATGATGTTTGGTCTCATCTTTCTAAAAACAAACAAAGATTACACGTTTCGTGGCGTACCTATTTCAACTAAATTAAATCTAATAATATGAATACCAAGAAAAAAAAAATTCAACAAAAGAATCCATTTTGGAAATAGGGCAACAAACTTCAAATGTTGAAACGCCAGGAACTTCAATTGTTGTGATAAATGTTAGAAACGCGCGTAGTGCATTCTCAATATGCACGATAGTAGATAATGCATTCTGGAAATGCACTATAGTTTACACACGGAGCCCGGCCTGCTGACCTGGCGTGCCGAGTTGGCACTTAACGTCTATAGCGCATTTTCAAGATGCACTATGGGCTATTTTTAAAATATGTTTGAAAAATAGTCTAGTTGTCCAATTAGTTTTGGAAAAAAAGGCTACTTCGACAAATCACTCCTAGTTGGCAATGAGCCAACCGAGATAAAGAACACAGTTTATAACAAATCCCACAATACATTAATAGACCCTCGAAGAAAATCTACAAAATTGCCCTCCAATTCAGAATCATCTACTGGTATCGGACCAAACAATGGATGGCACGTGGAGCTAGAGATGAGCAAATTAAACTGATGATTGTAATCATATAGGAGTATAATAGAACTAGGCATATTATGTTTTCGATCTACTTGCCCTAGTTTCAGGGCCGGCTGTGAGTTTTGTGAGGTTTAAAGTGAGCCTTTCTTAATGGGCCCACAATCAACTTTGCATAGTTAAAAATAAGGAAAAAAAAATTCATACGGAACTAATTATAATTATTTGAGAGCATAAGTACCCATAAATCAAAATTGACTTTGCATAGATAACTATTATTCCTTCCGTCCCCTTTAAAGTGTCCACTATAGGAATACATGCATTTCGAAACCCCCAAAAAAATATTTCTCGACATAATTAGTACTTAAATTTGATGCAAAAAAATTTTAAAAAAATCTACGGAAATATATTTTTTTTCGTTAATAAAATACACGTTTCTCAAATGGGACGTTTAAAAAGGGACCTCACTATATCAGAAACTATCACTTTTCTCGTGTTTTTAGCTGCCAATGTACAAATTAAACTTGCATAATTAAGTTTCTCCACTATATTATTTTTTTTCGATTCGACGAAGTATCGATTGGTGGCCCATGGGTGGATTAAGAGAGTTGTAAGTAGTTTTTTTTTTTTTTCTCTAAAAATAGAAGAGCAAATATAATGAGGAACAACGGAAAAAAAAAAAAACGAAAGAAGAACAGCAGTCAGGGCGGGGATATTCTCGAAATAAGTAGTGGGCAATGATCTTTTAATATTTTTTTGACACTTTGACCGCCTTAATTTTCCATAATAATAAAATATGGGCCAAATTATATTATGTTTGGGCCCTTTCACTTGGCCCAATTTTAAATTTGGCCCTTAAAATTATTAGACAAATTAACTTTAATTTTTGTATAGGCCTAATTACTATATAGACCTATATAATGGGGGCCCTCAAAATCAATCAAACTTTGGGGCTTAAAGCGGTTGCTTTACGAGCTTTAGTCCAAAGCCTGCTCTGCCTAGTTTTTGAATGTCAGTATAATATTAAGAAATAGTATTATGTTACCATGTTTTCAAGATCTATTACTGTGTTTCCCATCCACGACTCAATGGACATGAACTAGCATATTTAAAATTTGAACTCCACTTTATTGCAGCGCGTGAAAGCTTAAGCGAAAAGATAGCACGTAGGCTACTTCCTATTTTTCCCAATGAAAATGCTACATGCACACCAGAACGCCACACTACAGACCATACAATCCTATGTGGCAGTGGGCCCTGCCTTTACTAAACTAAAAGAAGAGAGACTTCAGAAATTCCCCGTTACGATCCAGAAAGGGAGAGAGAGAGAATTTTCAACGAAGGCGACAAAGAAGATGATCGAACCAGATGCGATCCGATTCCGCATCGACGCCTAACGTGACTTGAATGCCATACACACCACCAACTCTCTCTCTCTCTCTCTCCCCCCCCCCCCCGAACATGTGTCAGCTTGATTCATTGATTTCCCCAAAATTGTTCCTATGAGTCGGGTCGCGTCAAAGTAGGGCAAACTAAAGTTGAGTCTGGTCGCTACGGGCTGTGGTTGTGGTCGGTGGTGGTGGTCACCTATGGTGGAGGACGGCGGCGCTGGCGGGCATTGTTCGATCTTCTTCTTTGTCGCCTTTGTTGAAAACTCTCTCTTTCTTTGGATCGTTAAAGACAGTTAGTGTTTCAGAAGTCTTATTATTATTATTTTTTTAGTGAGTAAAGGTGGAGCCTACTGCCTATAGGATTGTGTCATTTGTGGTGTGGCGTTTTGGTGTGACTATAGCATTTTTTGTTTTCCCAATGGTAGTAGTAGTACTACATGCTTCATTATATACTCCATGCTTTATTTTCCCTCTCCGTTTCATTTTCTCGATGTGGACTAAGGGTGTAACCGGTTGTTCGGTCCGATTTTGGCATATTTTGGAGTGAACCGGAAAAAGTTGGTTCGAGAAAAACATCAAACCGGAACCGGTTTTTTAGTGGTCAGCTCGCTTCGCTTCCGGTTCATCCGATTTCGATCTGGTTCGACCGGTTTTTCCATTCAACAGAGAGAGAGAAGTCGACGAATATATATATATACAATCCCGATCTAGTAAGGACTACCTTATTTTAGTTAAATGCGGACCTATCGTTTCCCGATCGAATTTCGATGATCCAAACCGTTCAATGTCTTTAAAATGCATTTTAAGGGTACATCCGAGCAGGGAAGGGCTTCATTCGAGCAGGTTTTCACACATGCCGTAGATAAACTTTTATGAAAAAGTGCTCGGATGAAGCCCTTCCCGATCATTTGTTTTTGGCGATTCCTCGCAAGTACCCTTAAAAATGCATTTTAAACACATTGAACGGTTCGGAGCATCAAAATTTCATCGGGAAATGGTAGGTCCGCATTTAACTAAAATAAGGTAGTCCTTACTAGATCGGGATTGTATATATATACAAACACCCACCTTTCCTATGTGGGATCCCACACTTTGTTAAAGTGTGGGACTCCCATTTCCGGATCAAATTTCGACGATCGAAACGTTCAATGTGTTTAAAACGTGTTTTTAAGGGTCTACGCGAAAATTCAATAAAAACAATACCCGAAAGGGCTTCATCCGAGCAGTTTTTCATAAAATATATATCTACGGTTTGTATGGAAAACTGTTCGGATCAAGCCTTTCCAAGTATTTTTTTTTGACAAATCTTCGCGTTGGCCCTTAAAAACAGGTTTTAAACGCATTGAACGGTTCGGATTGTTGAAATTTGATCCGAAAATGGGAGAATTGGATGACTTGCACACTTTGTTAAAATGTGGGATCCCACATAGGAAGTAGAATACATACATTTATATATGCATATATATATATACTCATATACTTAAACAAATCTCGATTTTAACCTCAGAAGAGAAAATGGAATACATACATTTATATATGCATACATACACACACACATATATATATTTTTATAATCATATACACACATATCCGAGAGAGAGACCTAACAAAATTGGTACTCAATCTTCTGCTAGGGCTTGGATTCCTCTTCTTCTTCGTTTCGAGCACACACACACACACACACAGACCCATAAAATAAAATTATTTTTCGTAAGTAATATTGGGGAAATGTTAAGAATTGTGACAAGTGTTTAAAATGACTAAGTGTTGAGAGACATGATGTTATGTGTGACGTAAGGATTGATTTGGTAAGTGTGTGTGTGTGTGTGTGTGTGTGGTGTATGAGAGAGACAAGTCTCCCTCCCCCCTTATCCAACTGTCACTCTATCTCTCTCTCTCTTCTTCCTCCTCCTCCATTTTTTTCTTCTTCCTCCACCAAATCTCACCCAATCACTCTAGTCCCTTCACAGCCCTTGCTCAAACTCAACTCCTCTACGCGTTAGGAAGCTCAAGTGGTGCTCATTTCACTTTGAGAGGTGGGTAGTTGCTTGGAGCTTTTGAGGAAAGCTAGGGTTTTGCTCACTCATTAGTCTAAGGCTTCCACACTTTGAGATAGGGGGATTTCTATTATTACTAAATGTTCTTAAGTGCTTGTGTGTGGATTGAGTCCCCATTTGATCCACCCCTATAGATTTCTTGAAAATCCCATGAAAAACCTTTATTCTTGCTGCTTTGATTTGATGAGAGCTTGATTGATGATTATGGTTGATTTCCTACGTAAGTGCTTGGATTGGAATCCCTTTCATTTGAAAAAAAGCTGTCAAAATCTGTCCGAAACGATTTTGGATCGATCCAACTTTAAAGTGGATCGATCCAAATCTTTTTGTTCTGCCCGAAACCATTTTGGATCGATCCAACTTTAAGTTGGATCATCCAAAACCCCTTAACTCCCAAAAATCATTTTCTTCGTTTTAGGTCATTTGTTCGGGTTTGTACCTGGTATATTCATTCTCTACACCCTAAAACATGTATAATAGCTTGTCCCTAGCCTATCCTTGGGTGGTTAGTGATTTCGTTACTCCCCGGTATGACGCGTGCATGATTATACACTAGAAAAATGTGATTTAGTCTAATTGACCCTTTTTGGCCCGCTTTGGGCGACGTACGTGTTATATTCATTTTAATTGACTTGAAGCCCCTTGAGAGATGTGTCATGAGTATAATTTAGTATATTTGATGATTCCTTAAGTTTTCTCAGGGTCCGTGTTGCGTATTGACACCTAACGGCACTAGTTTGGCGATAACCGATCGAATTAGAGTTTTTAAGCGTCGGATTGAGTTAAGGTTATGCATGGCCACCGAAATGATATTAATGAGCATGAAATGATGTTAATGAGTTAAAGGTATGGCACGGGGCCCAAAAGGGTATGCCCGGTATGGCACGGGACCTTTATGGTATGCCCGGAGTTTAAAGAATGAAATAATTGAATGAGAAACATGACGTGAATGTTTGGGACCCATGTGACGTATCAGGTACGTATCAAACACGTTTGGGTGAAAGACTTTGGATCGAACACTCGTGAGCTTATTAGCATTTGGTCTAGTTCTTATGAAACGTTGGAATATCATTGTATGATTAACATCCTCATTCTTCATCCCGCACTTGTATTTCATTACATTTAGTTTTAGTAGATTTTTCTCTACTGAGCTAGTGAGCTCACCCTAACAATTTCAGGTACTTGCATGGAGCATGACATGGATTGCTTGATGTGTGTGAGCATATGCATATTTTAGAAGCTCATTTGGAGGAGTTAGCATCATCTTGGGACATTACTCCTTTTTGTAAAGAGATAATTTTGTAACCTCATATAAATCCTTATCTTTTGACATTTGGGGATTGTAATAACTTTTTATACAGTCGACTACGTATGTTATAGGTATGCGTACGGGTACGTGAATAGCGTGGACTATTGATTCAAACTTTATTTGACTTTGACTTCTCAAGAGACGTGTATGACTATTGGACCATCCTATGTGGAAAGGTTTTGTAATTATGATTTTATAAATTGAGGGCATGACAGAGGAGGAGGAGGAGGAGGAGGAAATACGACTAGCCTTCGTCATCGTTGAATCGCCGTCGGCCATCACCACTCGCCAGAGGGGAATCGCCTGGGTCGGAAGGGGTGAAAACTGTGAAATGTTAGGGTTGAGGGAAGGGTTTGGGAAGACCTGGGTAATAACTAATATGTGTATATACATAATATATATAAATCCAGTTCGGACCGACTTAAAATCAGGAACCGGACCGGTTTTACAATTTTTTGAAGTCACTAAACCAGGACCAAATCAGACAATTAAAAAATGTGAAAAATATACCGGTTCGGTCCGGTTTTCTATTTTTCTTCACCCCTAATGTGGACTATCCCATGATAGGGACTTCATCTCTGACTTCATCTCTTTTGAAAAATATCAGCCGTTCCTCCTCTCTTTCACTTTGAATAATGTCAAATACATCACTCCAGATATTATTTTTATCCAATTTATATTAGTATTTCAATTACTTTTAATTATTTATATAACTATGACATCATGGTTATATTCTAGTTAAATCGCAGTTAAACTGGTGAACCATCTACCTGGTCCTTTGTTTGGTTCACTTACTGGTCTGATTTTTAAAACATTGCCACACATAGTATGCCTTCGGTGTGTGTGGGATCCATATTTTAATGTGTGTGTAACGTATTTGTGTGAGTGTGTGATAGTAGTTTGCACACCACATTTCTTAAAGGCACCCGCAGCTCCTTCATATGGTACAAAATTACTCCTTCCATCCTAAATTTATCGTCCCACTTTTAAAATAATGGGCAAAAAATTGCGAGTTTACATTTTTATCCCTATGTTTTGAAATTAAGTACATGTAATGATGATATTCGAAGAACAAAAGGAGAAAGAAAAAATATGAAAAATGCAATAATGATGTTTCTTTAATAAATTAGAAACTTTTTTTTTATCCGAATAAATTAGAAAGGGAAAATTTCAAAAAACCCCCAAACTTTGACCTCAATATCAAATATACTCCTAAACTTTCAAAAAACTCAATCGTACTCCTAAACTTTGCTTCCATAAATCAAATATACCCTACCTTCTGAATCCGTCAATGCACTAACGGAATTTGTTGAGTTGGCCGTTAGACTTCGTTAAATATGCTTATGTGACATCCAATTCCACTTAAAATGTGACAGATATACATGAACACACACACACACACACACACTCTCTCTCTCTCTCTCTCCGTCTCAAAGAAATGCCCAAAAAAAATCTATTTTCAATCTTTGTTTCCAAAAAATATTTTTTCACAAAATTTTTTAAAAAAAAATTTGAATTTTTTTTAAACTTATGTTCAAATTCTTTTCAAAAAACTAAAAATTAAATATTTTTTCAAAAAAATTTTAAAATGTTTATTTGAAAAACTGCTTTCGAACTTTATTTTCAGAAAAATATTTTTCTGGATACACTTAAAAATAGTTCTTTTTGAATAAAACAATAGTACTTTTCGAAAATATTTTTGCAAAAAAATAATTTTGAAAATCAAATTTTGAAAATTGTAAAAATATAGTTTGAAATAAGTTCGTCAAAAAAAAATTCCAAAATTCGTTTTTTAAAAATAAATTTGGAAAAAAATCTTCTTTTGAAAAATCATTGTTGAAAATACAGTATTTACAAAAATTTAAAAAATTATTTTGTAAAAACATTTAAATTTTTTTGTAAAAAATTGGAAATAAAGTTTGAAAACATATTTTTATTTTGGGCATTTATGTAGGGAGAGAGAGAGAGAGAGAGAGAGAGAGAGAGAGAGAGAGAGAGAGAGAGAGAGAGAGAGAGAGAGAGAGAGGAGAGGAGAGAGTGTGGGTAAATGAGAGTGTACCCTTTTAGAGA
>JAXBDA010006879.1:0-19308 GCA_036023075.1 Gaultheria prostrata
ATTGAGAAAGAAAAAGAAAAGAATTCCTAAATGAATTGGCACAATTAAATTGTCTAGCTTTTGAGTCATGTGTGAGTCAAAAGATAGTGTCCAAAGGCAGTGTAAAATCGAGCCTCACTCGGTTGCGTTGTCCGGGTTTCGTTCCCAGAAAAATTCCCAAAATTCACCGTATGTCCAAAATAATATTCCGAACATAAAGGTATGAATTTTTACTGAATAATAATTAAAATGCAACACCACATTTTTATGCATGCACAATACTTATGAAATTACGGGTCCTTACACTAGAACTTTGTTTCATCGTAAGATCTTAGATTTGAAACCTTAGATTTGAAACCTCTCAGGTGTTATTATCAGTTCTCATGGGGTCAGTGTGTATGAAGTTTTGCTCCGGCTTTAAATGTGTCTCATTCTAGTAGACACCAGTGAGATTGGTTTCTAAGGAATTAGTTGAGATACACAAAAACTAGCCCGGACACCTTGATTTATAAAAAAAAAAATAGTTTTCCCTCAACCCCAAAATACTAGTATATTTTTGGTCCCTCTTTGGAAATCCAACATTTGAAGGAAGCATAATATCAATACTCTTTACAACATTTGAATTTCCAAATTTACCCTCTTTTTTGAAAGCAATGATTACCTTTTAAACTCTAACTGATTTTTTCCAATCACTTTTTTATTTGAATTTGAATATGGGATAAAGGGAAAAAAGGAAATACTGAGCAGCTTTTTTTTTTTTCTCCTTCACTTGTCAAAATGGACAACTATTATGAATATCCAAAAATGAAAAAATGAATAAAAATTTTGGGATGGAAGGAAATTTAATGTTTATTATCTCTAGCATATTAGTAGAGTATAGTATGATTTTCCCAATGGCATTTGGCCATCCCCAATGTAACTTTAAAGAGAAAAATTTATCATGTTCTGCCCTTCAGTGAGGCCAAATAAACTGAATATTAGACTATTAGAGGGAGTGTAAAAGGTTTTTGATATCATACAAAGTTTTCTGATTAAAAAAAGACATCATACACCAAAAGTAAGTACTTCAAGTGTTGTGGTAAGTATTCCAGATATAGCGGTAAGTATTTTAGATGATCAAAATCTTACACCAAAAATATAGTACTTTTGCATAAAACAATATTGTTTTTGCTGTGTAAATTTTCAAGATTATTACTAATGTCTGATCGACCTGATTTTCTTCATGACTAATATTTGAGAAGTGTGTTTGAGGAAAAAATTTCGGGTGCCGGGTGGGTATCACGTGACGGTACCCTCCCACGATTCGAGCGGTCCAAATGTGTTTTGGGCTTAATTAACCTTGATCATTGTTGTGGGTAAATCCATACGTTATTATTGAGAAATTTTAATTGGAATTCAGGCTGGAATATCCGCCGCTGAATTAGGTGAGATGATTAGCTATAGTAGTTAGTACGTAACTGTTGCAGCCAGAGGAATGGGAATTTAAGGTCCCCTGTAGAATTTTCTCTTTTTATGAGCTGAGAATTTTCTACCTTGTGGTTCTTTCAGCGATAATGGCAGCTCCCACATCGATTGGGACATCCGTTGAAATTATATTCCCAGTCTAATTAAGCACACGCACACACACATTCAAACTCTTTTATGATATTTTATATTCCCAGTCTAATTAAGCACACACGCATTCAAACTCTTCTACTCTGTTATTTTACATTCTTCATTCGCATTAGAGACAAACAAGCAAATTGCAATCTTGTACTCCGGTACGGAACACTAACTTCATTCGCATTATATTTTTTTATTTTTTTTATTCATTAAATTCTCACGGTCCTGTTCGGTTTATCCACGGTTCTTTTATGAAAATCCATGGACCGAACCGCGAAGCACGGTTTTCTAATTTTTCAATCCGTGTCCGGACCATTAATCCATGGACCAAATCCAAAACCTACAGTTCGGTTCGGTTTCGCGATTCGGGGATTTTTATTGACAGCCTTAGGATTTTCTGCTCGATATAGTTCTCTTTTTTTATGAGCTGAGAATTTTCTAGTTGTGGTTCTTTCAGCGATAATGGCTGGAGTGGACATCGATTGGGACATCCGTTGAAATTATCTGTCTCAAAAAAAAAATTTATATTTCCAAGTATGGAGTTAGGATTTGGCTTTTTTGTGATGGCGAAAATATATACTTACAAAATAAAAATACAAACTGCATTATGAGAATGAAAAATTAATAAAATCTAAGTATAATTCGGAGATAAATTTTTATTTTTTATATAATAATTACATTTTTTAAAATCATGTGGTGGCGGCCGCCCCCATTTCTCCCCCGTTGACTCCATCCTTGATTCCCGGTCTAATTAAATAAGCGCACACACATTCAAACTCTTTTATGATATTTTATTGCTCCCATGCGTACCATCTTGTGTGTCTATATATATCTCCCCATAACAATGTCCAACTATAAAAAATCCACCATCGATCTTGATCAAGAGAGAGAGAGAAAGAATGTGGTCAGTGGGAGTACTAGTGTTGGTGGGATTGGCTACCATACTGTTAACTGTATGGGTTCAAAAATGGAAGAATCCCAGATGCAGCAATGGAGGAGTTCTTCCCCCAGGTACCATGGGCTTCCCTCTCATTGGAGAGACCATTCAGCTACTCATTCCAAGCCGTTCACTTGACCTTCATCCCTTCATCAAAAAGAGAGTTCAGAGGTACTCCTATTAATTGCTTTAGGTTAGAGTGTGCATAATTATTTCGCCCGTACGTTATCGGTTCTTTGCTAGTAGTTTGGTTTTATTCTTCATTTTCGGATTGATTTTCCCTTCTTTTCCCTCCTTTTTTTTTGGAAACATGAACTCTGGTTAATGGTTGATAAAAAAAAAACTCTGGTTAATGGGATCACATCACAATGTCATTGTCTCTATTCAATCTTTTGTTCACAGATCATTTTCAAAATGGGTAGGTCACATTCCTAGACTTAAGTCGCTGATGGTGACCGAGAAAAAGATTCTGAAAAAAAGTCGCGGATGGTTTTTATAAAGATGAAAAATGAAACATATAGCGAAAATATAATAAAATGTGAATTAACCATGCGTCAGGATTTTAAATAAAAGCCATTATGGATCAACTTGACCATATACGTAACATGATTTTGGATCTCCGATACCATTATTTACCAATGATACGTCTTGTATACGATATTAAGCCATATTACCGATACCGTTACGTCCCCAATACTGCGATTTAAAACCCTACCCAGCTACCCTGCATATACTCAGGGTTCCTGTATCTTGATCACTTATCTAATTTCTTCTTTATAATTAATTTTGTTTCTTTTTTTTTGTGTGTGTGTGTGTAGATATGGGCCAATATTTCGTACAAGTGTTGTAGGTCGACCGATTGTGATGTCTACAGACCCAAAGTTCAACCATTACATCATTACAGAGGAAGGCAAATCGGTTGAATTGTGGTACCTGGACACGTTTTCAAAGATGTTGCCCATATTTGGAGTTGGCACAATTCAAAAGTACATAAGAAACATAACACTGAACCACTTTGGAGTGGAGAGCATAAGAGAGAGATTGCTCCCAGAAGTAGAACAAATGGTCCAAAAAACTCTTCGTTCCTGGTCAACCCAGCAATCTGTTGAACTCAAACATGCCACTTCAAGTGTAATTTCGGACCTCTTTTCCTCTCTCTTTAGACCGTCCTTTGCCTTTCATTGGGTTATTTTATTTTTTATTATTTTTGCTGATGAGGGCATCAATTAAGGACTTCGATATGATTTCGTCTATAACAACGTCTTTCTCCTTGCTTAATGTTACAGATGCTTTTCGATTTCACATTGAAGCAGATGTTTGGCTACGATTCTGAGAGTTCGTCCGAGAAACTAAGTGACAAGTTTGCTAACTTCGTACATGGCCTTATGTCCCTTCCTTTGAACATACCTGGTACTAGGTATAACAAGTGCTTGAAGGTACCAGACTCTTGTGTTGGTAATATATATATATATATATTATGTGTCATTTTGAAATGGGACCAACCACATGCAGTCCATACATTTATGTCATATCTGAATCTTGTTTTGATCCTTGATCCTAAATTTTCAGGATCGGAAGGAGGTTTTAAGTATGATGAGGGGTATTGTAAAGGAGAGACTCGCTTTCCCGGACAAGCGTCGGGGAGACTTCCTTGATCACGCAATCCAAGACATGAAAACCGAGAACTTCTTGACGGAGGATTTCATAGTCCAATTAATGTTTGGAATTTTATTTGGGACCTTTGAGCCAATCTCAGCTGTTCTTGTTTTAACTTTGACGTTGCTCTCAGATCATCCTTTGATTGTAGAGGAACTAACAGTACGTACAACCTAGTTTATTTTAACTTTGACGCCTTAATTCTTGGTCTCATATCGTATCGCGAATATGTTGTTTACTAGTAATTATTTTTCAGGCTGAACACGAGGCAATCCTTCGAAACAGAGAAAAACCGGATTCTGCACTCTCCTGGAATGAATATAAGTCGATGAGTTGTACGCTTAATGTAAGTTAATTATTTGATCTCAATCTGTTCCTCCCGGCGGAAAATAACAATTTTGGATTCGTTCATACTATTATTATGTTACTCCTACTAATAATAATGACAAATTACAGGTGATTAATGAAGTTCTTAGGTTGGGAAATGTCGCTCCTGGGCTGTTAAGAAGAGTGACAAAAGATATCAAATTCAATGGTACAAACATCAAACATTGGCTTTATATATATATATCTTGTAGCTAGTTCTACTTGAAAAATTAAAAATGAATATTGGCCTAATTAAAGTACTTGGCTCCATATATATATAGGATATACAGTTCCAGCTGGTTGGGACATAGTTCTTGTTAATCCTGCACTTCAGTTAAACCCGAACACGTTTAAGGATCCAGTTGCTTTCAATCCATCCCGCTGGAAGGTGCGCAAAAACCCCGAGTCCCTCCCCGGTCCCCCTGTTTAATAGTGTACTAGTAGTAAATTAGATTTGATATTTACTGTACATAGAACCATGGACAGCTGATTTTGATCGTGACTGAATGTAGGACCTTGATTCATACACTATCTCAAAGAATTTCATGCCTTTTGGAGGAGGGATCAGACAATGTGCGGGTGCAGACTACAGTAGGGCCTTTGTCGCCACCTTTCTCCATGTATTGGTCACCAAATATAGGTAAAGCATTAATATTTTCCTTTTTTGCTTGTTGCTTTTCAACATATAATTAGCCTCCGTTTTTGTTGAAGTTTTTTTTATTTTCTTCAGGTGGACAAAAATAAAAGGGGGAAAAATTGTTCGGAAGCCGATTTTAGATTTCGAAGGTGGACTCGAAATTAAAATCTCAGAGAAGAACAAATGAAGATATTGAAGAGACATGCAACATATATAAAATAATGGTTCCCTCTCTTTTGCCTCTCTTAGTAAATACTCCTATATTATAGTAGGAGTATCATTTTTCAATACATGCATTGAGAGGGGATTGGCTTTTAACTTTTTTTTGGAGGATTGAAGGACCTAGTTACTGGAGTGAAAATGTCATGTAAAATACAGTATAGAATGCGGTTACTTCTGTAATAATTTCCATAGTAAAAATGTTGTTATATAGCTATGGAAGATGCAATTGTTGTAATATGAACTATGAAGCCTACTTAAAAAAACACTTTCTTTTCAATAAAGTACTTCAAATTTAAGTTTTTGATGTTAGCCGGTGACAACCAACTTTTTCTCTCTTTAGTGTTGAGACTCTTGAGACTCTTGAGAGAGAGAGAGAGGGATGTACCAAAAAGTGTATTGATTCCGTAGATCCTACACCATTTCAATCAATCATAGTGAAGGTTTTGTTCACCCTCTTTTGGTGAGGGTGAACAAATTTTTTTCCGAGAGAGAGGGAGAAGGTAAACTGCATCTAGCAGCACGAGACTAGCACAAGAGCATCACACAAATATAAATACAGCGAAACAGCCAGTAGTAGAAGTTTTCATTCATTGAGCGTCTTCTCATGAACTATGCCAAGACACAATTGTGCACATAACAATCAAGAACCAAAAATCTGTTTTATACTCACTTTTAAGAAAATAATAGTACTCCATAACATTTGGACACTCTTGTTCAAAAGTGCCATGTGCCCGGAAGCCTCATGTGCTGCTGTGTGCATGGCACACCTTGTTGCTAAACTCAAAAAATAATATGCATTACAGAGTAACCATTTGAAAACATGGCAAATAGACTATACTATTGGCCATAGGAAAAAATGGACCATATAATTGTTGGAAATCTATAGAACTTCGGATGAATAAAATCGAGGCATTTTGGAGGGTCTTAGGAAGCAACCGAAGGGTCCCCTTCAAATTCAATGAATCTAAACGACGTTGTTAATGATGCGCAACTACTTATGACCTGTCAAGCCCTCATTTTTTAGAGTCAAAGTCAATACGTAGTTCCAACTCAAATTCAACGTGTCTCAAGCCAAGTGGTACCCGTACCCAAATATATAATTTTCAAAAGGAGTTAAAGTTATTACATCATGCATCCACACTTCAAAAGGAGTCAAAAGATTGAATAAATTAGAGTTACAAAATCATCTCCCAAAAATACTAGTAAGACTGGAATATTTTACAAAACTAAGTTTCCTTTTTACAGCGGAAGCAAAGACGACATTTTTACAACCTGAGTCTTAAGAAAAACAACATTCTTACAAAAACCATGTATTTACAATATTTACACAAAAACACCATTTATGGGTCCAAAGACAGCAGCAGCTCCATTTCTACTCTTCATTATCTGTAAGAAAATAATAATTTTCATAAGCCGAATGCTCGTGTGAGATACAAATACTAGAGTTACGTTTTAACCATGGAAATAAAACTAAAACATGGTAACTTGCATAATCTGAAATACATAATCGTATGATGTACCATCCAACAGCTTAATCTAATCTGTAGGGGAGCGACCCCATCTGGTTGTGTGAAATGATCAAGTCGCTCTGTCCATCCTTGTAACTTCTATCTGTGTTATAGTATCTTTAAATTCGTCCTCCAAATCCGAGACAGCTGTCTGAATGCATCACTAGGCAATCACCTTTGTCTGGCCAGCTAGATTTTCTGAACTTAAATCTTTAACGTCAACTTGCTTGACGTTATTCTGATCTTTTAATAAAAGCTTTCTTGTATCTTTTCCATGGCATTTTTCTGAAATAAAAATCTGAAATCTTTTTTAAAGATATACGTAAACTTACTTTATACTGAAAAAGAAAAATCATATAACTGAAGTATAAATATCTCACCTTTCTTTTGAAAGCTTAAGGGAGGCTGGACTTAAACTTTTGCTATACTTTTGATGATGTAACGGCGACTCGGCAACAACAAATTTTGGTGATGTACGGTTGACTGAAGTACTCCCTTTTCCTCTTACTAATTCTATTCTAATGTATATGCTGATCCCACCTTTCTCTTTTCCTTCTTTTTTTTTGAACTGCTTCTCTTTTCCTTCTTTCGGCACATATATATGTAGTAGTACTTATGCTACTTTTTGGGTTTTACTAGTTAATAGGATTGCTATTTATATCCTTCAAGGATTTACCTCAATTTGACACCTAATTTGTATAGGTGCTAAGCTAGCATGAGGTGCCTCTTTTTTAACCATGGTGTAAGCAAGGCTATAAGGTGACTTATCCAAGCTATAATTCTTATGTGGCATGAGGTGGAAATCTGTAAGTATGAGGTGACTTGTTTTAGTACCCCTAATGGACCGTCCCTCCATTTTCTAGAAGTCAGTAGGTTTCTCTCATGCCACAACTAGGATATTTTGGTGCCCGTACGCCGTAAAAATGTTCAGGTTTTTATTTCCGAAAATAAAACTAAAAATACTTTATATAAATTTTAACATGTCGGTCTAAACCTCGTCTTTACATTTTGATAATACATTTTATCAAGTCGCATGTGAAATTTTGGGTCGGGGTATTACATAGCGCTAGGTGTATAAAGTATGATAAGTGCTTACGTAAGTAGAAAACATGAATGAAATGAACAAGAAATTATACGGGTGACTCAAACAAGTGATAAATGCCCACAAAGTCCCCCACGTGTCCAAGTGTCTAACTTCACCAATCTATCGTGTCCTTTCGCTTATTTCCCATTATCCATTGACTTATAATATTAATCAATTTTGATTATAGGGAACTAGTCCCTCTGCCGGATTTCACGGGCTCCGTTCACCCATGCCTAGGGACGCACCGAATGGTGGCCCTAGTATTTACATTACCACTTTTATCCATTTGATATGTTTCAATCATTTAAGCATTTCCAAACTTCACATTTTGTTTCAAACGTCACGAATTTCATCATAAGTGTCAAATCAACTATACATGGTATGTGTCCGTTTCGTATCACAAAGTGTCTGACTAATTCTACATGTCACAGTCTCATCTTAATGATTAGAAGGTGAATTCAAAGGTTATATCAATTTATAAGGTTGAATATGCGAAGATATGAGCAAACAGGAACCAACCAAGCATCTAGGAGCAACCCAGAAAGAAGCAGGAAAATGGGCTGCTTGCTGGATTTTCCGCCCGGGCGGCCCCATTCCCGCCTGGGCGGTCGGGACAGTTTTGAAAGTGCAGAAAACTCAATTTTTTACTTGTTTGGGGTTTGGAATTTCAACCCAAGGCCTATTTCAATGGTCCAAACTCAAATGTAATGATTCTAAGCAACAAATAAGCATGGAGGAATTTCAACCCAAGGCCTATCACGCGTAGATGAAGGTTTTGAGGTTGGATCTTCAGATTAGGGAGTGTGGGAGGTGGATTTGGTGGGGGAATTGAAGAGATTTTGACAGAGAGAGAGAGAGAGAGAGAGAGAGAGAAGTGGGGCAACCACACTTAGGGAGAGAGAGATAAAATTTTGCTTTGAAATCTCACTTGTGTATATACACATCACATATTACACTTACACCCCTCATGCATGTTTTTAATGCACTTTAAAGACACCCAAATGTATTTCACCACTTCCACATTGACCCATTTTACATAATTTTTATTTCCTCACATTTCTCCAATATTATTTCCGGAAAAATACTTTAAAATATGGGTCCTTACATGACCCATGATTACCTCATGATGGTGGCATAATTCAGTTCGGCAGTTTCAAAATTGATTTCCTCAAAGCAACTCAAAGGTCTCCTTTTGATTATAAGAGTTCAATCCAGTTTCTATGTTGATTACCAAAAAATCACATTCCATTTTCCACAATTCTGAGTTTACGTTCTTTGTGTGAGAGAGAGGCAGAGGAGTTTAGTTTGCCAAGGCGGTTGTCGGTGATGCTCTGCATCATGGTCTAGCCGTTTTATACTGAGAGATAGACACCAGTGCAACCTGCAACACCCTTAGTAGACAGTGGATCTATTTTAAGTGGATTGTGATTCACATGACTGAGTTCGCTTTGTGTTTTTCCACTTTTGGTTATGTAATATGTAATTCGTTTTGTTATTTCAATGAAACTGTTCTCTGGATTATGCCAATTGTATAGCATTTTTCCCAACAATAATTTGAGCAACAAGTAACATCAATGTGAAAACAAGTAACATCAGTGTGAAAAACAGTATATAGTATCCTCACATGTGGATCTAACAACACTAAAAAATTTGCGTAACCCGCTAATATCTATTCAACCAATCATTGCCGTCATCTGACTATGAATACACAGAAATCTCAGTACAATATACAACCATCTCACTAAGTAAGGTGAAGATATAGCAACACCAAGTGGATAATGAAGCTCCAACTCTGGCCTTGCAAAATGAACTTTGGAGCATTGATATTACCATCAGAAGCTGCTGGTGGAGCATTATTATTAGGAGGAGGACTACCAGAAACTGTTCAGCAGTGACAAAAGCAAAACTTCTGTTAATCAACTATCCCTCCACAAGCATATGAAATGGAATAACCAAAGAATAAGCGAATAATGATCAATTATTATGGACAGTATTTTATTTAAGTGTTACCTGGGCAAGTGGACAGTGAGGTGAGGGTTGTGAAGATGGTTTGGTTAGTGTAACCAGCATATGCACAAGTTGTGCGATTACAGCTTGAAGTTGTGGTGTTTCCAATGTATAAACTTTGTGCACCTTGACATTGCAAGGAAGGGCACGTTGTCCAGATAGTTGATTGAGCTTGAGACGGTTCACATTGTAATCTGAGTGAATGAATGAACATAATATGACATTGTAAAAATATGTACTAATATGCGTACTATAATCTAAAGAACCTAGAAACAAAGAGGAAAAAGAAATTTGACTGAGTGAGTGGCACACACTTACATCCAGTTGTTTGCTGCATTGCAACTGCACCTCACACAATTGCCAGCAGTGAAGATGTAGGAGTCATTAGCCACAAGTAAAGGGTAGTCTAGTGAGTTATTGCCCACCATTGTTGTACAAGCTATTGAGCAACAATCGAACATCAGTAATCCATAGCGAAGAGAACAAATAATCACGAGATGAAAAATGAAAAGGCAAATATCAGAGACAGAGGTCAGTGTAATCGTAATGATGACATGGTTAGTGCATGGTGTCAATATCTTCTAACTTCAAACCGATTAATCCAACACCCAAAATCTGACATTAATTTTAAACTACTAAGTAAGTTGTCATAGTATAGGAAAAAGAAAAATGAAAAGGTTCCAGCAGATGTTGGGATATCCTGTTCTGTTTATGGTGTAGAGCCTAGCTATTAGAAGTCAATTTCCCTGGGCCGTCCCGAAATTGCTTTGCAAAATCACAAAAGACCAATCTAAATTATAGTGGAAAGCGATGCACTACAAGCAAGGTTTTAAATACCGGTTTTGCAACACGTAACAGTTTTGATATAATGGTTTCGGTAGTATCGAACGTTACATAACGGGAATCGGGTGTAGCGGTCGTGATTTTTTTAAAACCATCTTTTGATCAAAATAATTTTAAATTGCTTAAATAACCCGTAACGGCCGAGTATCGGCCGTAACGGTCGTGAACCGGCCCTTGAATCGGATACGGATCGATACGTCAGGGGAACTGGCTAATACGCATGTGATTTTTGCCTCTCACCGGTATACTAGGGTGTAACGGTATCGGAGAGGGCAAAAACCGTTACATAACGGCCGGTATTTAAAACCATGACTACAAGTTGTTCAATCTCTCAACCAGATGCGAACTTATGCTGATATTGATACCATTATTATCGACTGTCCTAGGCTCGCTTTCCAAATTTTCTTCTTGTAAATTCTCTCATGTGAAAAGAGAATGTAATGGGGTAGCCCATTATGCGGCTAAGCACTCCCTATTGGACACTGGGCCGGTTAACTTGCGGGGCGATTTTCCCCAATGGTTAACATCCCTCGCCTTTGATGATGTTAGGGCCTCGGGCCCCTATTCCTAGTTTTTGCAATAAAATGTTTCTATCTCTTGACAAAAAAAAAAATCTAAATTTCCCATAGAATTTACAAAAGTTAAATGTTAAAAACTTAAAAGCAAGAATCGATCCATTAGTTGGATATGCCTCCTCACATCGAATCCAACTTGACTAATGGTGACGTACAGTTAGATTTTTATTCGTACGTATATAACGCCATATATGTAACAGGATCAAAGAAAATGAAAACCTGAGAAATACCCATTGCTACCAAAACAGATCATATGGAACAACAACAAAAAATAATCTAAAAGATAAATAAATAAAAATTACTAATTTCACTCGGTAGTTGCACAATTAATATTATTATATATGCATATACTAGTATGAATAGAGGAGAGGGGGGAGAGAAGAGACGACCTTTGAGGGGAACATCAAGAGGAACATCAGCTAAGAGATCTCTGGGAGAGTTAAGGCCATTAAGGGTAAGCAAGGTGGCCTCTGTGGTATTGAACTCCTGTGCAATCCCTTGCACAGTGTTCCCAGATTCCACCGCGTATCCATAATGCACAACCCTCTCTCCCCCAACCTCATCACAGCTGCAAGGCAACGGAATCTTCAATTCCTGCCCAATCAAAATCAAGCTCGCATCCGTCACATTATTAAACACCTGGATCTGCTCGTACGTCACCAATCCAGAAAACACCACCACCGCAATGTGGGACAGGCTGTCACCGGACACAACCGTGTACACTGGGGGGTTTACGGGATACCCAGTGCCGTTATTGCAGGTGCAGGGGAATGGGATTCTGATAGTCTGTTGGGGGGAGACGGATTGGTTGGGTGAGGTGGTGAGGGGGAAATTGTTGGCACCGAGGAGGGAGCGGAGGTTGTTTTGGATGCCGAAGAGGGTGGTGATGTTGGAGAGAGAGGTGGTGTTTGAGGGGACGTAGCCGACCAAGCCATTGCAGGTGGTTCCTGAGGTGCCGCTGCAGGTGAATGACTCGATTACTGGTGATGATGCAATGAAGAAGAATACGGTGAGCAGCGCCACAGGAAACCTCATTTCCATTTAGTATTTGTAAGAAGAGAAGAGAAGAGAAGAGAAGAGAAGAGGAGAATCTAATCTTGTGTCACGGGAAGGAGGGAGGGAGGGAGGGAGAGGAAATGTTAGTTAAAAGGAAACTGCAGCACATGATCGAACAACAGGGTATTGGTCAAATGTGAACTGGAGTAATATATTTCTCAGGAGTTGACTAATTTGCTTGGAAGGAATCCAAGAGTTTGACTTTTGACTTTAATCCAATGGCGGCGTTGTATATAGCAATAAAAATACAGCGCCGTAGCGAGCTGTATGTGAGTGCGTGTTCTGACCAAATGCAGGGAGAGCGTGCCGCCAGCGGCGGCGGAGGGAGTTCAGGTCCATTGTACCCACTCAATTTGTGGGAATCTTTTTTTCTCTCTTTTAAATAACATCTGCGTTTCCATCCCATTTTATTTCTCAATTATTCCTTTTATCTCTTTCAAATCTTCAAAATATGTAATATAAATATTATTTGATAGATTTAAATTTGTTTTATAATGCAAAGCTTTCAAAAATAAAAAAAACAATATATAGTACCTCTCGTTAAATCAAGAAATTACTGTATTTGTTGCTCATTGAGCAATGCTGCAAGGATCTCCCACGTATACCACACATTTGTGTGGAAAACACCCTAAAAGATGTGGATCTCACACATTATGTGATGGGACAATGCTACAAGGGTCTTCCACGTACACCACACATTTATCTAGAAAACACCCTAAAAAGTGTGAATCCCAAATATGAAAGGAGGCTTTTGAAGAGCATTGCTCCAAGAACACAAATAACCTCGATCTTAGCTCTCCATTAAACCGGCCTCCTCTAAACTACCCCACGTGTTTCCAAAACACAACCATCTCTTCTTGATCACAAAATGCATGCATGCATGCATGTCAAGTCAATTTTCTTTCCCATTTTATCAAGATCCTCATCATTGGTTTTTTATGTAACGCAAAATGAGAAGGATTGGCCTCATATGGTGCTCCAAATCATTCATTGTGCAAGTCTCAAATTGTTTAAGTAACATTTACTACTATATGTAAAATCAAATTACCGGAGTGACATCATATCAACTTTGACAGAGCATATATGATCACAAAGAGAAAGAGTCAATCAAACTCTAGCAGGTTATGTATTTCACACAAATTAATATGATTCCCTTAAGTATTTACTGATCTCCATTCAATTTGACTTCTTAACATCGATCGATGTTTGATAAATCAAAACCTACTACATGAGAATAGTTCATTTTATCAAATGAGAAATCATCACACAATCTTGACCCTCCACCTTCTCCCTTTTATTCTTTCCATCTATCAACAATTCCTTTCTCTTTAATTTAAAACTGGAGTATTTGGATGTGAAACTTTAATTATAATAACTTTAATTTTGAATTCTTTCTTCGTTCCTTCTTCCTTAAGATAATGTGATAATTAAACACTGTAGAAGTTGTACTTGACAAAGGAATCAACCTCGGTGTCAAAATTTTGAATGGAGATATATAAATTGTACTATTTCTCGATCAAAACAAAGTAGCAGTGTATTTTAACAAGGGTCTTGCTAACCATTGCACCCGTTAGGATACAAAAAAAAAATTATTTGTTGGGTTCCACTTGTATTTCAAAGTACATTTTTAAAATACACTTGTACGTTAAAGTATACTAAAAAATATACTTTAAAGTACACATAGGATCCACAAGTGTATTTTTTTTGTACCCTTAACGTTGCACCCGTTAGCATTAACCCTTTTAACAATGACCTATTTGGTTGTAGAATTTTGGTACCGCGACAGGGGGAGGATGTGGAAGAGGGGAAGTGGGATTAATCGTGACTATGGTTATGGTTTTGATTTTGATTTTGATTATAGTTGAAATGCAAGACTTGGACTTGGTCAGGTAGTAGGACGTTGCGTGGTAGTAGTTTTGTTTATTGCGTCGTCTCTGTCTTTGAATTTTTATTTATTTATTTTTGGTAATGCAGCAGTTTGCGCCCCCCACGGGACTATTCCTTATAGCCCCCACCAGCTTTTGAGACAATCTTATGGGAGCTCATGGGGTGGCTCCAAAGGAGTTGATAGCACCTAAGAGGTTTCGAACCTGATACCTTAGAAAGAAGCAAACTCCTAAGTCTCAAGTCTAGACCACTAGCTAGGCCAACTCCTTGGAGTTCTGTCTTTGAATTTTCAAATACCAAAGCTTACTACTACTCCCTCCGTCCCGAATTTGTTGTCCATTTACGGGCATACGTGTCATTTTTCAATTGCTTATATATTTCAATCTATAATATTTTTTATAATTTTGAAAACTTAATTTAATAGAACCCATCGAGAGCTATCAAACTAGATCCATATTGAATATATATAGCATTTTACATTTGAAAATTAAAACAATTTTTTGAGGTGCTATGAATAGTACAAATGGACAAGAAATTTGGGACGGAGGGAGTATTTTTGTCTGTCTTTTCTGCTTTCCTTTTCAACTTACTACTAGTACTACTTTCTTTGTTTAATTGTACACAAGAATTTTTGACCGAAAATGTTTTACTTTGACACTCTATGACTATGTCAGTGTGTAGGGAGAAAAGATAGAGGCACTAATATTTGTACTACGGAGTATATGAGTATTAGGTCTTACATATCTCATCAAAGAGAGTTTGTGCGATTGGTTGATACAAGTATTAGTCGAGTCCGATTTTCCAGGAATTCCTTCCTTATGCACCCAGATACAGGTGAGATAAAACAATCACATGTGTATCGATCGAATACCATTACATTTCGGTCTAATTCACAGCCGTTACGGTGATTTAGACACTTCAAACTTTTTTTGTGTTAAAATTGATTTCAAAAAACTCATGAATGTTACAACCGGTTCTCGTTTCTTATACTCCTAATACCATACAATTACCTTTCGTGTTCCGAAGTCTGCCATTTAAATTCCCCCACTCAAATAACAAATAATTGGAACAACCATTTTCGAGTCAAATCACAATCAAAACATTCCGGGAACAAAGAAAAGTCCATTGCCGTAACCAGCGGCGGACTCATAAATTTAATGTAGCGGGGTATTGAATTAATCATGTCGAGAAAATTTGTTTCAAAATAAAAAAATATTAACATCAACCCTTAGGTGCAAGATAATGTGTAGAAAAAGAACCTATATCTGAGAAAAAAAATTTGTTCACCCTCACCAAAAGAGTGTGAACAAAACTCTCACCATAATTGGTTGAAATGGTCTGGGGTCCACTAAAAATGGTGTGGATCCCACCACAAAGTGATGTCATGCTTACCAAAAAGTGTATTGATTCTGTGGACCCCACACCATTTCAACCAATCAGGGTGAGGGTTTTGTTCACCCTCTTTTAGTGAGGGTGAACAAATTTTTACTCGATATCTGAGAAAAATGTATTGACGGTCGTGACAGTATATGGATGTTTGTTATTAATACTCCCTATGTCCGGATTTATTGGTCCGTTTTGGTGATTCCAATTTTTTTTCCATTACTTTTTGTGTAAATTACATACTTTACCCTTTAATTTTTGGAAATTGACAAACATTTTCGGACTTCAAAAAGTATGTTTGTGGACCAATAAATCCAGACGGGAGGAGTATATATATAAACGTGTTTGCCATAGTATCCTCTGACTAATAGGCGGATGTCACCCTTTATAATAAACAACAATGAGTAAAAAGTTAATACCTAAACCACACTAGCAATTTATAAATTGACAATTGTAAACCAAACAAGGTTATGGGAGAAAATTGATGCATGAAATGAGCAATTTATATACAACTGGTATATTTCAATTTTGGGTGTTATTTATAAAATTACTCAAAATATATAAGGGCATAAGTGAAATTTTCCAGTTTTCGAGTAGGGCATGTGAGCAGAGGTCAAAATTATCAAAGAGCAAGAAGAATCGGAAGGTTTTTCATTCCTAGGCTTGGGTTCGTTGGATTGAATTTTCAATTGGATCAAAGTTTTTTCCAATCTTTCGCTGAGGTTCTTTGAGAACACACAGAAATATTGGTAAAAAGAGAGAAGCCGGTGAGTGGTTTCCTACCATTGTTTCGCAATTACTAAAATGAGTTTTTTTGCAAAAGTTGAGTTTAGCTTGGTTACTAAAATCGCTTTTTATTTTTAATTAGCTGAAAGTTAAGTTGTTAAAAGTAAATTTTCTCTCATATATTCTTTTTGCTAAAATCATCTTGGGCCATATTTGGTTTGGGTTTTCAAAACCCACCCACACCGAAGCACCTACTTGGCTATGCCCGAGCTTCTAGTCCGGGCTCCGGACTTCCAGACCTCCATGTTCCCGATATTTTCATTTTAAAAATTAGAATTAATGGTAGGAGCATTTAAGCATGTTGTTAGGGGTGTGCTAGCCAACTAATGTAAGAGCAATAAAAAGCCGTCATTTTTTAACGTAGTTTTTTTTTTTTTTTTTGATCAAGATTTTTTAACATAGTTGGAAGCATGATAAAAGAACGATTCTTCTGTGGCCAATAACGCATCATGTCTGATGCATTTTGTTCGTTAAAATTACAAAATGGTGTAGTATGACAAAGAATTAAAACTACAATCTTTCAAAACTTGGCTACGAAACACTCACTTACGCGTCATTTTATGTGAAAAAATAGAGTACAAGAAAAATCTGAATGACGGCATGGCATTTCTCAATTCTCATCTCCAACAAGTCCAATTTGAAAATGGCCAATTTGGGCCGTGAAGCCGAATATGAAAATGCAATATTGGGCCTCCAACAACTCTATTCCCCGGGGTCATGCATGGGAAAAATTATTGGCGATTTTCAGGTGTGTCGAATTGGAGCCTGTGTTAATTCTTTTTCTTTATGGTTTTGGGAGGTGCTTTAATTTTTTCATATCTATCTAGCCAGTCACTGGAGTGGACGCTAATTAAGCAAGCAAGCAAATTTGATGAAATTAATTAAGCATAGGAGGAGGGGAGGGAGTATTAGTATTATTACTGAGCGTAGAGTAGAAGTAGAAAGTGAAAGGTCCCCCAAGGACGACGACGATGCGATAGAGAATGAAAGACATGGAAGTGTAGGGAAAAGCTGTTGAATTACATGCTTTTTTTTAGGAAGAGAAGCAGCTGCTTCCTTAGTTACAGTACGCTTGCTATCTGATCTCAATGCTAGCTTCTGTTAAGAAGCTGAAGTGGTAGACATGATATCGGACTCGGATTTCCAATTAATGAGACCCTGCCCTGCTTTGTGAAAATTAATGCTGTAGGGAAAAGAAAGAAAAAAAACGGATTGGATATCCGGCCGGTTTTTCGGATTCGGATTTTTTATTTCGGATTTTATTTGCGAGTTCGGATTTGAGCTACTTCGGATTATACCGGATTCGGATCCAATCCGATGCATTGACAGGCCTACTTCACATCCAAGAATATTTGAGAGGCATTTGCCATAAATTAAGAATGCTTGGATTGTAAATGCCGTGATTTATAGAAATTGGTAGATCGATTATGCTGTGATTTTATGCTTAGGATATTTAGATCCTAAGTAGTGTAGTTTTTCATGTAAGTCACTGTATTCGAGTTCTTTAGATTTTCGAGTCATTACTATTATTGTTGAATCGCTTGCTTTTAATCATGAAAAATGACTAAGAAATTGTTAAAACTTGGCATTAGTTGATTTTTAAGTGGTAGTCGTATTCACTCCCTCTAGGACTTGTAGTCATTTAAATTGTTTCCCATTGTTGCAAAGCTAGAAAACATATATATGTTTATGTGACTGACTTATTTGGATATAAATAATATATATTTAATTTTAGATGCATGGCAGCTGGTCCAAATTAATATATATATATATATATATATATATATATATATATGCACCTTGGCTATGAAAAACCTCCCCATTATTTTCATGTCATCAAATGCGCGCGTTGAGATGCTCTGTAAATATGTAATCACATGATCATGACTAATATTGTTGCGGACAGTTTTCGTTGCCATGGGATCTTATGGATTCCCAGAAAAAGCATCTCGATATATATATATATGTCTCTATGGCCGGGATCTTCCGTGGGATATCTTTTCCATGGGAATGAATGTTTGAGCCTTCATGCATTCTCTAATTTTGGAAGCACGACATCACATGCATATATCTATATATGTTTGAGCCACTCATGATCGATCATACCATATATAGTCCTTCAGTACTTGTATTGGAGTACGTACGTAGTATATATATTAAGTATTATACAGTTAGTTAGTTAGTTATATATTGCTTGCATTTTTTAGCCCGCCCATTTTGTCATATTCGATCATGGGATTGTTAGCTAGCCAGAACCAGAACCAGAACCAGAACCATTGTTCGGAAAAGTTCCAACGGCGGATGCGATGCATATAATTAATTATCACAATTATTAATTGGTAGCTAGAATGAGTTTGATCGTACGTACATACTACGTACTACTACATTCTTTCATTAATTAATTAATTAACGTTTAAACATTTTTATTACTACTGTATTAATTAGTACTCCATATGATACTAGTACAGTAAAAAAAACAGACATGCATTAATTAATTTAACTGGCCATTACTATTGGAGTAATTAATTAACTACACACACCTTAATTAATTTCACCCTATGTCCCTAGCTAGCTAGCATTATACTCCTGTCTCCACGTGGTTGATGGATCGGATCATACTACACTAGGATTATAATGTCAAACTCTAATTTTTTATTATTATTTTTTTCATTTTTATTTTATTTTATTTTTTTGGGTCTTTTTGTCTCTAGCTAACATGACGTGGAAATAGATACTACTCCACCAATTAAGTACTCCAATTTGTAATTGTGGAACATATA
>JAXBDA010006880.1:0-19307 GCA_036023075.1 Gaultheria prostrata
TTGGGATTTGGGTAGAGTTATTGCTGGGCGTTTTCGCTCACAGGTGTTGCACTTGTGTAACCCTGGCATAATACCACGATGTTGCTCTACGACTCTGACGTATTATGTCAGACTATAGAGATGAACAGGAGGAGTACTACAGCTTGGGAGCTTATGGAGCTGGACAAGACACCACCGGGGCTGACAGCAGTGCAAAGAAGTAGAGAAACCCTAGTTGAACCTGTTTTGAATAAATGTAATAGCAAGGAGAATTATGTAATTTCCAAGGGGGAAACTTGTTGTAAGACTTATTTATTATTTTTATAATAAATATAACGTTCCCAAAATCAGGGGCGTTACAGGCCGCCTCAACCGCCTTTTAGAACACTGCCAGGTGCGCTAGTCATCAGATATACTTAGCATATATTGAAGGGTATAGAGAAATTACCCCTCTTCTTGAAATTTTAGAAGTGAAACGGTGGGAAAAATTAGGAATACAGACAGAAATTTTGGATTATGATATTGGGTAGCACCCTCAACTGTCTATGGGTTGTAACTTTGGTGGAAGGATTGGAAGACGAAGCCAAAGAAGATATTGGTTTTACCATTATCAAGGACAGTTGGAATCTATGATTTGGAACAATTGAAGGGGAAGCCCAGTCCTTCAAGCAGATGCAGGAAATGACCAGATGATTTGCTGGATTTAGTTGCTTCATTTCACTATCCTGATGGCTGATATATGATTGCTTCATGAGTACTTGGGAGTGGATGCATATTTTCGGGCTGAACTTTCTTTACTCTGGAGTGTATGATTTTATCCTCATTGGTGCATGTCCCTTTGAGAGTTTGAGTTGTTAATTTTCATTTCACAATTGTTGTTTCGGGTTGGCACCTTGCTGACTCTTGGGTTGGGTTTGGCACATGATTGGCGGTTAAATTGGGTGCCAACGTTATTGGGATGCTTCCTAATTGTAGTGATATCGTCTTTTTCCTATCCTTTTAATATTTGCATCATTTTAAAGATTAATAAAATCTTCTTTTTGATGTTCAAAAAAAAATGTTTGTTAAAACTCAACCTTTTTGGGTCATGCTTGTCTTAAACTGAAGCTGTCAAAGTCCACTACTAATATAGGGTGCCAATATAGTTGGGATACTCCTTTAATGGTGTGAAGCTTATTTTCTCTCGAACACTTTGATCCTATGTACTTGATTCTCATCATATTTTTTGCCGTTCGAAAGAAAAAGTCCACTACTAACATTTGTGAAGAAACCTAAGCCTGAATATCACTCTAACAATGACAAAATGTATGATTTACAGGGGTACAAAAAAAAAACTGCCCAAAAATGAAATGGTGGTCGTGGTTACTTGAGAGAAGACGACAATGGTGGACCACCAAATTTGGTCTAAATGGTGATGAATGTGAATGATATCAGTAATTTAACTCCTCCTCAGATGATATGTCCACGAACTTGAGTTGTGCTTGAAGAATTTTGAAAGTTGAGTTGTGCTTGAAGAATTTTGAAAGTTGCAAGTATGGAATTTGGTTGCTTTAATGTAATGTTTAGACAATATTTTTATGTAATGCTTGAAAATTGTTTTGAATTTTGATGTTAGAACTTGGAAGTTTATATATATAATATTTAGGAAATGGATCCAATAAGGGATCCCTTATATAGCTTATGTGAGCATTTTTCGATATGTATGTTTTTATCGAAAAATGCTCGGATCAAGTCCTTCCGGGTATTTTTTTTTGACAAATCCTCACGGTGGACTTTAAAAACATGTTTTAAACACATCTAACGGTTCGGATCATCGAAATTTTATCTCGAACAAAAAATCTCTGACATAAGCTATATAAGGGATCCCTTACTAGAAATGCTCCCTATACATATTTACATATACACCCACCTTCCTATGTGGGATCCCATACTACGTAAAAGTGTGGGACTCCCATTTTCGGATCAAATTTCGACGATCCGAACCATTCAATGTGTTTAAAACATGTTTTTAAGAGTCTACGCAAGGTTTTGTAAAAACAATACACGGAAGGGCTTCATCCGAGCAGTTTTTCATGAAATATATATCTACGGTTTGTATGAAAAACTGCTCAAATCAAGCCTTTTCCGAGTATTTTTTTGACGAATCTACGCGTTGGTCTTTAAAAACACGTTTTAAACGCACTGAACGGTTCGGATTGTCGAAATTTGATCAGGAAATGGGAGAATTGGGTGACTCCCCCACTTTGTTAAAATATGGGATCCCACACAGAAAGTGGACTATATATATATATATACTATCGCATATCCGTGCCTGAAGGCAGTCAAGGCACAACTCAAACAATCGATGCATGCAAATCAATGCATCGTGTGTGCTCAGACGCTAGTAATTATTTAACACATGTCACGCACAAACTACATAAATGAATTGTAGTGTATTTACGTAGTGTCGAATGTTCGAGCCGTGCCTGAAGGCACGGGCATGCGCTAGTAAAATGACAAACAAAAAACATGTGACTAAAAAAGTTTTACCGTTAATTAAAGTACTTCTCCGGGTAATTCAAGACTAATCTAAACCAACCACACTATCTTACAATCGATCCCTATCAAATAAGGATTAGAAAGAAAGAAACTGAACTAAATGTGACAAAATCCAATATGGAGTATAACCAAGGACTACTGAAAATATTCTCTCAATAACCAAACCAAGAGCTCGATTAAGAATTCAAAATAGTTTTTAATCTCAAAAAGATATCACCTCAACAACATTCAAACTTAAATGTAACAACAAACTCTATAAAAAGTGAGAGACAATCACCACCAACTCAAAGCCTCTTCTTGTTATGGCATCAAGGGAAAAGCCAAAGAAGAAAACTAATCCATACCACTATAGGGGTGAAAGTGACTGAGTTCAAAAAGTAGTAGCACTTCATTCATTTTATAGTTACCAACTGCATTTTATAAATGCTTGGACACGGGATAATTCCGGGGATCCTTGTCGAAAATTCCTGCAAAATGATGGGCCACAAATGTAAATCAGTAATGCAAAACCAAAGTGATTTTGCACTGCTATATTGCGGTAGCCACTATCAGATACGAACATCAACAATAGACACCATCAAATCTATTAAAAATAAATTAGCAAGACCTTCGTTACACTTCAAATCTTTAGGACAAAAAATAAGAGTACTTATGTCCCACAACATTGATCTAAGCAAATCCATATTTGGCCTATTGGCATTTGCAAATGTACTGATCAAGTCGATCACAATACTCAAATACTCAATAGAAGAGAAATAACCAACTAAAGCGGCAAAAATCAAGCAGGCGGTCGCTATATTGCCGAGAAGGCTACTCAAATAAATTCAAAGCTCCAATAGTTGACACTGGCATAATAAATCCTTGGAGACAATGGGTTCGGCATATTTGCTAGAGTAGCGATGAAGGTCATTTATGATTTTTGCCAATAACACGTCAACATCTAGGACAGATGAAGGTGCTCTAACTAAGTAAGACGACAAAGTAAGGGCTCCCTGAACTTCTCTTGAGTGACCGAAACCTGCAAAAATAGAAAACCATCATTCAAATCATAATATTGTTTTTTAGCCTAGTAATTCTGAAAAATCAAACCATTAGTCAACAAAGTTAGGTTCTCTACTAATGATTGTGTAAGAATTCATAATGTTTTTCAGCTTGGTAATTCCAAAAAATCAAATTACAAATGCTAAGTAATACTCATTAGAGTTACCTCACATATAGACACACAACAAATTAAGGGGTTGTAGGATTGGAAGAAGAGCAAAGTCGATTCCTGAATACAACAAACTGATTCCCAATGGAATAAAAATTTGTTCACTTGGAATCCTTCCTCCGATATACAACCAATTACTTCGTGTGTTTCTCTATAATAACGAAGTATGAGAGAGGAAAATATGAAAGATATGTGTGAATCAATAACCCAAAGGAACACTCAACACTGGATTTACAAAGAGGCCAGAGGTAGTGGAGCCCAGAATTTCAAACCCATTCCAACTTGAAACCATTTTTTTCATGAATTAATGCAAATACTCTGACTGTAATTTCAATGGCATTCATATTTCTCAAATTAGAGATCTACCTGTAACATTTTGTGGAAAACACAAATTGAAAACCTACGGCATATCTGAAATCAATTTGCAGAGAATTCTCTTCAAGTTTGTGCGGGGGTGTGTGTGTGTGTGTGTGAGAGAGAGAGAGGGAGAGAGAATGAATGAAGGGCAGGGTACGTGTGTGTCTCATTTCATCGAACACGTAGAATGCATATTTTTTATTCACCATAACAAATTCCTTTAAAGTGCAAGAGGGCAGGCGGTGTGTGTGTCTCATTTCATCAAACACGTACAATATTATATTTTTTAAAACCAATTCCATTGTAGTGCAAGAAAGCCAAAATTCAGCGACAGTAAAATGAAATCATTGACAGAAGGAGAATAGCTTGAGAAGAAGTGGTAATTGCAACATTTCCGTTACCGTTTTTGGTGGTCGTGAGATGATGGTTGCGACAACCTGCGCCATATGATTTCTGTCCATTCCTCCGTTGAGATGAAGTCACCAACATGGAATTCATGCAAAACCCAGAATTGGTATCGTTTCAGTCTATGTATTTCTCAGTGATGGAAAGTAACTGTGGGATAGACAGAGGAAATTGTTTACAGAAAGAGTCATGGGTATAGCTCATGGCAGTGGAGTATTGTGGAGAACGTGGGCAAGTAAACTGGGAACGTGGGTGGGAGAGAGAGAGAGAGAGAGAGAGAGTAAACTGGCAGAGTGTTCACGGAAGATAAGAGGGGAAGGCATCCAACGGTGTGTATTGAGTCTTCACCCAAGGGCCAAATCTCAGCTTTTAAGTAGTTCCCCTCCAATATGAGCCATTGAATAGATCAAGGGTTGAAAATATAAGAATTTCAAATACTGAGCTCCCTTATTATATATGTATACATTTTTTGGTTGATGTTTAGCCTTTATCGTAGGAGTATTAAACAAATTATGGTTGCTGTTTGGAACGTAGAATATAATCTATGGATAAAATTGTGATAGAATCGTGATCGCGGATCGTATTGGAACTGGACTTTAAATCCGGATACGAATTACAGTTTCTTAAAACCATGACTCATAAATTTATAAGAATTCGAGCCGATCTGCGGCGTGAGCGGCCATATTGATACTACACTAAAATGGATGGATAAAACTGTGACAGAATCGTGATCGCGGATCATATTGGAACTGGACTTTTAGTCCGAAAACGGATTACATTTTCTTAAAACCATGCCCCATAAATTGTAAATTTATAAGAATCCGAGCCGATCCGCAGCGTGAGCAGCGGTATTGGTACTTAGGGGTGGGAATTTATGACACGACACGATAACACGACCCGAACACGACACGATAACACGACACGAAATTAGCGGATTAGTGTTGAGTATTTCTGACACGAAACACGTATATGACACGACCCGAGAACACGACTAGTAAATAGGTCAGGTTCGGGTTCAACCCGCATAACCCGAGAATGACACGAATTAACTTGTTTCGTCTATTCGTGTCGACACGGTAACCCGAGAATGACACGAATTAACCCGCATAACCCGAGAATTAACTTGAATTAACCCGCATAACCTGAGAATGACACGACAATATTGTGTCAATTCGTGTCGTGTTCGGATCAAATTTGTCTAAATAGGTCTTTCACAAGTTAATCGTGTCAACCCGAACACGACACAAATATTAGCAGGTCGGGTTAGTGTTCAATTTTTTGACACGATTAGTAAAACAGATCATTTTGACACGAACTCGATTCGACACGACACAAATACGACACAACACGACCCGACGCCCACGGCTATTGGTACTACACTGGAATGGATGTCGACTTTACTTGAGAAGTTGAGATCATTTTGCCGGGAAAGGAGAGAGAGACGTTTGGGGAAATTCAGTTGAAATTGGGAAGTGGTGGCGATTTTAACGGACTGGCTTGCATTTCCCAACCTCCTCCCTCTAAAATTAGTTGCCAGCAAGCTCGAGAGGGCAATGGAGAGGAGACTCGGCCAATACTACGGAACAAACCTAGAACAACACATTCTCTCTCTCCCATCCGTTTTCTCAGCTCCAGAGGATTATTCGGTGATTTATACACTTCTCTCTTCCTCTCCCCATCATTTTTCTAGAGGCACTTTCTCTCACTCTCTCTCTCTCCTCCATTTTCATCAATTTCCTTGTGTAGGTGCATGTTTTGGAATTCCATTGTTTATTATGAGTACATAATCTCTGATTTTTGTCTCGTTGAGACGCGTTGAGCTGGACATCTTTTGAATGTCCCAATTCTTGATTAATTGGTTCTGCATTTTCGTTAGAATTAAGGAGAAATCTACAGTTTGCACCTTTCTCGCTCTATCTAAGTTATGAATTTTGTGGCGAATGTATCAAAATCGACAGTTTGCGATCATGTGTTGAGATTTTATGAAAGTTACGACGTCGGCTAATTATATAAGAAAAGTAATGAAGTTTTTGGTTACTTATTTTGCTATACATTTCGTGATTTTTGTTGTCACGCATTGTAGTTATGTACCATTGTGGTTATGGGAAACAACATTGAACTTTTACTAGGTGTACCGTATCCGGACTAGACATCTTATGTTGAATCTTTGGATTCTTTGATGTGTTATTTTAACATCTGAGGCATCTCTAACTGTGAAGAGGCAAGTCCAAAATTTCTGAATTCCCATTTTGTGGGTCGACGGCTTTTTTGGTTGTCTCGCTAGGATTTTTTCAGTTTTCATCAAGGAATTTGAAGCTCACACAGGAACAAACATATTTAATGTAAAACTTGTAGATCTTTAGGCTGTCCCTTTTTAACAGATAAAAAATCAAAGTAGTCTTATTTGTGATGAGTGAATCCAAAATTGAGGACTTTGCATTGTTGGTATGATGGCCTTATTGCATGTGTCGTTGCGATTTTCTGGTTCCAGTTTTGAGTATTTGACCATTGCAATGTGAGAATGGAGATATGTTTATACCAATGCCTAATAAGCATTGTGAGATAAAAAGATCATTAATAGGAATTAACGTTGGGACTCACTTTCTTGTACTTATGGTGAGATATGCAGGCATTTGGCTGTGGGCTTTTTTCTAGCATCGTGATAGGAGTGTTTGATTCTTCTGCTCTTTCGATCCATTGTCCGATTCGTTTTGTTGGCAAAAGACTATCACCTTGGTGATATCATGTCTGGACCCCTATCTCCCAAACCAGGTAGATATCTTTTATTTTATCATCTCTATATTTCTCTTCCTATTTTCGGAAGTTCTGTATGAAACTTATTGTTGGACATGAAGGTTACAAGTCATATGGAATACCTTTTAAGTTAAGGTTTATAAACGATTGTTTTGTTTCGTGCTCATTTTTTTCTTTAACAATATTTCTGCTTGAATGAAATCCGTTATTGCGCACTATCTGTTATGTATGTGTCCATCAATCTGGAAGAGAAACATGCCATCAAAGCATGTGGAACAATTTTTTGAGCTTGGGTTTTTTGGTTAATAGTAATTCTATTTTATGAACAATCCCTGGCATTCGTTTTTTTTTTTTTTTTTACACCCTAATTATTCAATCCCCTTTTTACAGCTTTTGACGTTCAGAATTCTGAGGATGAGAGGAAGACTAGAATTGGGTCTTTGAAGAAAGTGGCAATAAGTGCCTCAGCAAAGTTCAGAAATTCCTTGACAAGGAAGGGCAGGAGAAGTAGCAGTAGAGTCATGTCTGTTGACATCGACGATGAGCATGATGCTGAGGAGGTGCAGGCTGTCGATGCATTCCGTCAAGCACTTATCTTGGAGGAATTACTACCCTCAAAACACGATGATTATCATATGATGCTCAGGTTGCTTTCTTTTCTTGTTCCTAGTATGCACAGTGACCTTATGGCTTTCAAATGTTGGATTTAGTGCATTTATGGCGCAAACATGCATTGATAGTTGGCAACATTTCTGGAAATATGTATGTAGTGCATAGATACCAACGTACACTGTTCTTACTTATAAAACATAAATAGCCAAGTATAGGGCATAGGTGGTCAAAGTAGTCAGTTAAGAAAGTGCTACAAATCAGAGCTTACCTCAAGATGGACCGGTATAGGTGGTCAAAGTGAGTTCCTGGGGTCAAATCATACTATTGCAACAATTGCAGAGTAGCTCTCCAACTGATTAAAATTTCAAAAAACACACAACTGCTTATCCATCTATTCAGGTTGTTACCAGAAGCAACTAGGTGTTGGAACTTATAGGATGGACCAAATTCGTGTTACATACATTTTAGTCACTCGTGAAGACATCAACAAAATTGATTATTGATATGGAGATTTTTACCAGAAGCAACTACTTTTTAGCCATTTTAACAAAGTGCTTATTGATCTGTTTAGGTCATTACCAGATGCAACAAGTCATTCGAACATATAGGATGGACCAAATTTGTATTACATAATTTTCTGTCACTCACGAAGCTATGGCTGAGCACAGTTTAATTTAGATAGATTTCTTTTAGCACTAAAGAGTAGCATGTTTTTGTATATGGTTTGAATTTGCATGTGGGAGTGACCACATCCACTCAATTCTGTCTTCAATCAACCTGCAAGAACATTAAGTCCGCATGCTTCTCATTAACTCCCTAGTTAACTTCTGAGTATGCAGATTTCTGAAGGCCAGAAAATTTGATATTGAGAAAACAAAGCAAATGTGGGCCGATATGCTTCAATGGAGAAAGGAATTTGGTGCTGATACAGTCATGGAGGTATTCATTGCAGATATAAGTGTTGGTATTTCATAATTCTTCCATAGAGTTTTTCAGCAGTGAATCACTTTTGATTGTTTCCCCTCTTTTATTTCTCGTACAAGGATTTTGATTTTAAGGAACTTGATGAAGTCTTAGAACATTACCCCCAAGGACATCACGGAGTTGACAAGGAAGGCCGACCTGTCTACATTGAGAGTCTGGGAAAGGTAGATGCCACCAAGTTGATGCAGGCAACCACCATGGACCGCTATGTGAAATACCATGTACGGGAGTTTGAGAGGACCTTTGATGTCAAGTTCCCTGCTTGCTCAATTGCAGCAAAGAAGCACATCGATCAAAGTACAACCATTCTAGATGTGCAAGGAGTGGTATGTGATAATATACCCTAAGAAGGGTATTTTGAAGGCCATACATCCTTCTGACTTTCATCAAATGTAGACATTGTATACTATTACCAGTTTCATTGGTAACATTAGACATGATGTAGCATAATCATCGAGGAGAGAACCTACATTAATGTTGAACTGAAATTGTCAATGCAGGGACTTAAAAGTTTTAACAAATCTGCTAGGGAACTTGTACAACGCCTTCAGAAGATTGATGGTGACAATTATCCCGAGGTATTTATGTCTTTATTAAGGTGCACTATTATAGTGCTAGCTTCTTTATATGTTTCCGTAGTATGGTTCAATTTGCATAACCTTCATGTTATCGCTTACACCGTAGAGTCTGAATCGTATGTTCATCATCAATGCGGGTTCTGGCTTTAGATTGTTGTGGAACACTGTTAAGAGTTTCCTTGACCCTAAGACCACTGCAAAGATCAATGTAAGTACTCTGCTTCAATAACTAAAATTGCTATTTTTATTTTTAAGAAGTTAAAGTTAATATGTGAGAGGTGTTATTTACAGGTTCTTGGTAACAAGTACCAGAGCAAGTTGCTTGAAATAATTGATGCAAGGTAAATTTATCAACGGTCAAATTAGGGCCGCTCTGAATTTTTTGCCTCCCTCCTTACTTGGCAATTCAAAAAAATTACGAGCTTGTGTGTCAACTGTCAAGTTGTCTGTCTGATTGCCTTTTTGTACTTTGTAGTGAATTGCCAGAATTTCTAGGAGGCACCTGCACTTGTGCTGACCAAGGAGGTTGCATGCGTTCTGATAAGGGGCCATGGAAGGACCAAGAAATAATGAAGGTTTTCTGCTACCCCTTTCATATTTTTCTCCTATAAATACCATACAGTACGTACCTGAAAGTTTTTATGGTTCCACATTGATCAACTGTGTCTCAGTGAGTTTATTCACTAAATATATTATCACTTGCAGAGGGTTCAGAATGGTGAAGCCAAGTGTACAAGGAAATGCAGTACTCAAGGAACTGAGGAAAAGACAATATCTGAGGACGAGACTGCAGGCATAAAGGTTGTCAAGTCAATGAAAAAGAAATATCTTCGTTTTAGGTTATATGTCTACATGTCTTAATGTCCTTCTGTCGATGATATTTGTGTTGCTTTCTCTCCCTAATTACTGTAATTGTTAAAAAGATTTTCTTCTTGTCATCAAAGTCGTACTTACAATATTTTCTCTCTTTGTCTTTGACTAGGGATGTGATTCTTCCAATAAGTATGGAGCTCCAGTTGAAGACGAGGTGCCTTCTTTCTGTCCAAATCGTCCAAAGGACATAGAGCATCCACTTTCTCCTATTCATGAAGAAGTAAGCATTTTAATTTTTCCTGGTACAATTCATCAATACAACTACAAACAAGTCCCGTATGCCCTTGTCAGTAGTCAAAAAGTCACAATGTGTAAGGTTGGCAGCTTTTTGCCACAGCTTAGTTCACCAAAAGTGTGCTAATTCATTCCTTGAGACTGTTGCTGGTCAACGTTCCTTGATGTATAACCAATTTGTAGACATTCTGCTTCTATGTTAAATTGTCCATCTTGGTTCATGAATTAGAAGAGGGTGTAGTTTCATTGCTTTTCAATCTGTCATTCAGCAAAAAATCTTCCTTATGCCTTGGACATTATTATTTCTATCAGTGCTTGAATGTAGTGGAATATGCACTACATCAATCCTCTCTTTTCTTGTATCTCTTACGCCACTAGTCTAGATAAGTCTTCATGCCTTGTAGAAAAGTCTCTAGCTTTTTTTTTTTTACTTGAACCTGAAATTTCTCCTTCTACTTCATGCTTTACTTACTTGGTCATCATATGGAAAATTCTAACACATCCTTTCTCCAAATTTCCTTTGTCCAAAATGGCAGGTTTATACTACCAAAAATATGCCTAAATCATTTGATTATCAGGACTTCATGCCATTGGTTGACAAGACAATGGATCCATCTTGGCAGAAAATGGTAGATAATGAGAGATTTACCCTCTCAAAAGGTATCTTGCTGCCTCTAGACTAACATCCATATGCATGTTTTCGTTATTCACTTCTTTATAGATGGGCCGCAACGTTACAGAACGTTGTGGGTCACTCCGGGCACCTCACTATGGCTCCTATAGCAATAAGACTGCTACAACCATTAGTTAAGCTCTTGTAACAAGCCTTTAAGACCTTTATGCAACTGTGGCGCAAGTTTAAAGTAAATTTGTGAAGGGTTGTGAGAAGTTAGCTATAGTAAGATTACTGGCGACTTCTGTGTTGTACCCCTCATGGTGAGATGGCGATGAAAAGGCAGATACTTGTCATGGGTGCAATCAAGCGGGATACAGGCCTGGCCAGAAAATAAGGGGCAAAAAGGGTTAACACCTTAAAACCACTGCTTTGGCCTGATAATGACATGGAAAATACTTGCAAAGCCATTGCTTCGGCGTCCCATGCTTTTAGCCCAAAAGGTGTCCACCTAAAATATCAGCGGCAGTGCTAACTAACCATCAAGAAACTCAAAGATGTTGATTGTGGTAGCGAGTAGAACATACCGTAACACCTGTTAGTTCTGGGCATAAATGCTTTTAGCCCAAAATTTTATTTGTCTAGACTCGTAGGACACGAGAGCATACATGTATGCTATTTTTGACTTGTTAACATTTGTGAAGTCTCAAACCTAGGCAAGCTCATCAAAATTCAATGGGCTCGAGTTCGAGCTCGCTAAAAACTTAACAAACTTGAACATGCTAAAATCGCTCGGCTCATTTTTAACCCAAGACATTGCACCACCTACAACTTCTCCATCACGAAACACCTCCTGCCTCTGCCGGTACACTACCTTCACCACCAAAAGGCATCCAGCATTACCATCCAGAAAGTACCAGTGCAAACCCAGCCACCAACATCGCCAAATCTACTTTCAATCTGTCTACTTGTACCAGGTCAGTTCATGAGAACCTGAGCTACTACCATCCTTCTCAAACTCGCTTGTCACAGTATCAAAATTCATTTTCACATAGAACACTTATTGACCTAAAAATTCAATTTTCCCTCAATGTTATAAGGACAAATTCTATAAGTAAGAAGACTTGGTATTTTTTTGTCCCAAATCATAGGATTAAATAGGACACCAGGGATCATGTATACAACATACGAGGGTGAGAAGATTTCTGAAATTGGGATCGGACAATGGGGCTAAGAGAGGGAATTAGGGGTCGTGAAGGTGGATTCAGAGAGGTCAGAGAGAGGATGAGAGGAGAGGGGATTATCACAATTTGGGAGGGGCCACTGGTATCGAGACAACCTGAGAGCGAAGGGAGATGAATATTACCAAATAGACCCTTTGCATTTTGAACTTGTCAAATTTACACTCAGAAGAAAATTCCAAAAAGTAGTTGCACTCTCCGTCACAACTCACAAGAAACGAGGCGGTGATGTAGTTTTGTGGTGAACAAGCATAGCATAATAATGGTGTCAACTGAACCTGTCAACTTTTATTCTTTCTACTCACCTCATAAAAATTGATGCGCCCGTTACTCCATAACAATTTTTTTTTTTTTTTTGTGGTTTAATAGAAATTTTTGTTTAGGTTAGACATGATCATCCCTATGCGTTCAAATTTATAATATCCTAAACATTTTACGATGGAATTGTTTTCTTCTAGGATTTTTTAACCATACTGTGAAATTAATTTGTACTTTCTGTTAATTTGTAGGTCACATTGTGGTTTTTTCTATTGGGATCAACCGCGCATATTTACATTTCAAACTCACATGACACATGTGCATAACAAAAAGAAAATAAAATAAAATGAACCTAGAGCATTAAACTACAGCTTCTTTGATCATTGTTGTTCATGAGATAATGATGTCAAAGTTTTTAGCTTTTCTTTCCAAAATTTTCCCACTTCAATATTTTGACCACCTTTGTATCATGATTGAAATGAATGACTAATTCTAAGGATAGTAAGGTTTTGTAAAGTGCTTTTATGAGTTACATCTGTATTCGGTAAGTGATATTCACTTTTATATCTTACAGGGGCAGACTATTTCACCATGCATGATGCTTGCAAGTCTCCTGAAGGGTTTAGCAACCAGATCTTCACTGGCGTCATGACCTTCATCATGGGTGTTGTCACTATGGTCAGATTGACACGGAACATGCCCAAGAGGCTCACTGATGCGTCTCTATTGTCCAGCTCATTGCACTATGATGACACAGAGATGAAAGGCCATGTGCATTCACAAAAATTACAAGCACCTGCCATCTCTAGTGCAGAGTTCATGTCTGTCATGCGGCGCATGGCTGAGTTGGAAGAGAAAGTGACTGTTCTGACTGTCAAACCTGTAGCAATGCCTGCTGAGAAGGAGGAAATGCTAAATGCTGCTGTAAGCCGGGTTGACATCTTGGAGCAGGAGCTGTTGGCTACCAAGAAGGTATTATTTGTCTCGTGATCTTTTGATTCCTATTTTTATGATTGAAAGAGAGCATTAAGTACCTATGTGGCTAAAGTATAACCTTTTTCTTTTTCGTTTGTAACCTGAATAAAATTTTTAAGAAGTTAGGAGGATAGGTTACTGACTACCCTCACATTGTAGAACTGGGCAGTCTGAAGAAAATGTTCTTGTTACATTATACATACTTGAATCCATTGAATTATTGACCCCCGTCAGGAGAGCTTACATATATAGTGTGTTTGTCTTAAGAATTTTCTATATAGCCTCACACTTAAATTACTATCTTAACTTAAGATAGTAATTTAAGTGTGAGGCTATATAGAAATGAATGTTGCTGGAAGTTTAGAACCGAGTCTGTGCAAGAAAATTTATTTGTCCAGCATGTTTTGGTGGGTTCATCTGTGAGACATCCCCTAACAAATTAGCCACTTTGAGCTATTACAAGTTCGGTTCACAGGAAGGAAAGTTAAGTAACCTTTGGTATTTCGTATGTATTCACTTACACGACACAAGCTTTTTCACCTGAGAAAGAAATTAAATGGTACTATCACTCACTCATTTAAACGCCCGATGTGGGTACTAATTATCAAAATTAGTTGTTAGTACTACATCTGTTACTAACCACAATTTTTCATGTAGGCTCTGGAGGATGCCCTTGTCCGACAAAATGAGCTCCTAGCTTACATTGAGAAAAAGAAGAAGAAGAAACTGGTATACTACTAAGACCAGGAAATAGTCGCTTTTTATTCATTAGCAATTGATTCTCTTTGATTGCCTCTCATGTTCTTGAATGGTTCCGAATGCAGTTTAGCTGGTGAAGGGAGAGATGCAGGACGCTGATGGATGCTCTGCAAACTCATGCTTGGTTGATGTCCTTTTCTACAAGGTCACCCAAATGCATTCTGATTTGATGTATGATATACGTTGTAATCAGCCTGCGGTTTTGTTTCAATACACAAATAAAACTTGACTAAAACTCAGCACCTCGTCTGTATACATCTATTATTTATTGTTATAGGCTAACAAAGCCATTTTTGTTTTGAACGCTTTCACGGACCTCTGTAACAGGAAACTCAAACATGGATCTGTTTCTCATGTAGTGCAGCCTAACAAGCCGCTCAGGAGTCCCTTAGAGGCATCCTTGACGAGAAAAAACGTAACTATCTGGAAAGCTAATATTTTCATGCTGAGTCATAACTTCAAGCTCTTCTCTCTGTGTTGAATGTGTGTTTTGTTCTCGGGCTTCAAATTCTCTTTAGGCATGGCCCTTGAAACAAAAAATTTCTATTTTATTTTGGACATTTCTGCTACAGACCCAAGACCCTGGGATAGGAATTCGGTTTCTTAATTATTTTTTTATTGATGACCAGATGTCCGGGCCAATTTTCACATTTCTTAATTTTTGATGCCCTTGAAACTAGATATTTCTGTGTCATTTTCAATGAGTTCCCTACTACAGAGCAAATGAGATTTTGTGGACACTCTGTTGTCCCTTTTTTTTTTTTTTTGGCAACTTCCTAAGTAACCACAAAAAAACTTAAAGTTGTCCAGGCCAATGATTAAATGGATCCATGTAGTTGGCCTTGGTTGATTAGGATAAGACTCAGTTTTGTCTTGTTTAGGGTGTCAAGTCTAATTTAGCTCATCTCAACCAATTCCTTGGATCCAATATCACTGTGTGTTAGCGGATGTGGAGAAACACAATTTCAAGAATTGACAGAAAGAATCAAATGTAGAGAGAGAATATTAATTATCAATTTCGTCTGTTTCTCAACTGAATACAAAAAGCCTCTCCCTCTTCTCTTATAACAGAAGAGAGCTTAACTAACAGAATTTCAAAACAATTACATCACAGATCCTTTTACAATGACTAAATCACTAAACTACCTTTCTAATGACTTTGACTAACAGCGGAGACCCATTTAAAGTGGTTGAAAACACTTGCGCTATACGAACTAGGCCCACAAAAGTTGATACTGTCTAAAAGTTTTGAACGAACATGAAACTTAGGAGGAGGGAATAAACTCCAAATGCCCATCCTAGGTTTCGAATGTGAAACTTAGGAAAGAAAAAAACCCAAGGCCAACCTTTGAGGTTCAGTGGTTCACTCACTTTACCACTTTTAAAGACGAAACGTGGGCTCATCTTCAAAGGGTTCAAATGGTAAGTGAAAGTTTGTTTGAAGACGACTGAGACATCGGACATTCTAAAAAGTTGTTAATTGCCGAGTAGTGATTCCCTTCTCGTTCACCTCTACCATTTGTTAGGATACTACGACGAAACACAAGAAATTGCGTACTCTTTTCGTTCCTTTTTAAGTGTGTTGCTTCTTAAATTCAACTTTTTAAAGAAATATTCTTTTACATCAACTTTTACCTCTGCTCTACACCTTCCACATCAATTTTCATATCTACTTTCCAAAATTATCCCCTACTTTTACGCATTAACTTTACAAAATGACAAAACATAATTGTACAAACTCTCGCCCATTAATTTTTCAAAACATGTACTTATTATAGAGGCGGCTCCACATAGTTTAATGGGTGGTCACTTGAACACCTTAAAAAAAAAATTGAACACCCAAGCTAAAAATATTTGAACACCCTTCCCAAAAATGTTGAACAGCTAGCCCCAAAAATTCAATCCACAAACCAATCCCATGTAAAGAACCCAATTAAAAACCATAAGAGGCTCCACAGGTTCCCATAGATGTTCAATTGAACAACCTAAAATCTTTTACATTTTATATTATATGTAATAATTTTATCTTGAGTTTGTTTGAACACTTATTCATATACTGTGAATATCCATCAATCCAAGAAATTCATAATTGAATATTTAATATATTCAAAGTACATAACTCTTAGTGACAAAAAAAAAATAGAGAGAGCAAAAAGTCCATGGATTTCGTGCTCTATCTTTTCTCTGAACAACAATCAACTCTATATCTCCAAAAAAATAAGAGTGCACATAAAAAAAATCAGTGTGAACCTATTCGCCACATAATTTCCTACAATAAAAACTAATAATGTGTTTATGTAACGGTTTAATTTTGCTTAGCCTAGAAAATAGAATTTGTAGAGAACATGCAATTGTTTTTTTTTTTTTTTTTTTTTTTTGAAGAGAACATGCAATTGTGATATATATTTTACGTATTACTTGGCCTTATAATTTAAACTAATATAGAAAAAATTGTGTATATATGGCTAGCCAATAGAACTAGTAGAATTAAGGTAATTTTTGAATGTCATGTTCAAAATTCTCGGAGCTGCCAATGATTTATTAAGGAACAACCAAAATGAAATACTCGATTCTCCTCTATTAAAAAAGGACTGACGGAATATATGAATAACAAATTCCGCATTCACAAGAGAACCAGTTCAAGCCTCATAATGTTCAGAGACAATTCATAACCACGTCAAAATAGTATTTCGCTTCGGGATAAGAGAAAACAATTTTTTTCCCAATTGGGGCTAAGATAGATATACAGAGTAAGACAGATGCGTGCGCACACAGGACAAAGGGAGATCGCGAGAGAGAGAGAGAGAGAGAGAGTAACAGATACTCCCTTCGTTCCTTTTTAAGTAATCCATATGGGAATACGTGCAATTTCAAGTCCCTAAAAAACATATTTCTCTATATAATTTTTTAATTTTTTTTACACCGAATTAAAGTGCTCATTGAGTACTTTAATTTGGTGCAAAAAAAATTTAAAAACGTTTTACGGAAGTGCCTTTTTTAACGTCAACAAAAATACACGTTTCCCAAGCGGATCACTTAAAAAGGGACGGAGGGAGTAATTTTTTAGTGTTTTACTATCTACTGATGTCCGAACAAGATAATTATTTTAATTGATGTTCTTATCAACGAGCTCTACAATTCAGATCAAAGAGTTACAAAGTGCACAATTGTATAACATTTCTTAAAGATTGTTTCGAATTATAGGGTTTGAATTCTGAATGAAAATCGAACAAATAAGGTCAATTGCATAAAAATATCCGATGGGTCTGATTTTAATCAAGATGACTTGAATAATTATTTTAAAATTATTTAACGGTTCGTACCATTCATGTGGGACCCGTAAATAGATCCCACAAGACCACACTTCGTGAAACAATTGGCGTGGTCCCAAAACAGCACCGTTTTGAGTGCCCTGCATGGTGCGATGCATTACACGCATAGCAAGGCCCCCGCTTCCCAATACTTCAATAGTTCGCACTTTGAGTACTTCACTTCACACATCAGTTAGGGTTTATTTCTGTAACGCCCCTGATTTTGGGAACGTTATATTTATTATAGAAATAATAAATAAGTCTTACAACAAGTTTCCACCTTGGAAATTACATAATTCTCCTTGCTATTACATTTATTCAAAACAGGTCCAACTAGGGTTTCTCTACTTCTTTGCACTGCCGTCAGCCCCGGCGGTGTCCTGTCCAGCTCCATAAGCTCCCAAGTTGTAGTACTCCTCCTGTTCATCTCTATAGTCTGACATAATACGTCCGAGTCGCCAAGCAACATCATGGTATTATGTCAGGGTTACACAAGTGCAACACCTGTGAGCGAAAACGCCCAGCAATAACTCTACCCAAATCCCAACTAGCAATTCTAGAACAATATATAAAGGCTCGAAAGTTTATCCAAAAACAGTTTTAAATATAACAGTGCCAGTGTAAATATGCTTGTGTCAGTGTCAACATAAATCAGAGTAGACGTGGTGGTAATCATGTGTCTCGTAACATTTCTCATTTTTTCATCATAAGCATTCTTCTTCAAATTTCATCTTTTCGATCATCACAATCATCTCATTCATTGCAATCATTTCAACCATCTCTCATCACTCTGAAAGTTATTGGCCCGTCTTTCACCAACCTTTCCGCTCGAGGTTCAGGTTGCCTTGTATCACGGAACCTCAGCAGCATGATACAAAGTTCATCCACCCCGCGTCTCACACGAACATAGTTTCAACCGAATCGTATTACGGAACCTCAGCAGCATGATACAACCCAGTCACCTTGTACCACGGAACCTCAGCAGCATGATACAAAGCTTTATCCACTATGTTGTTGTACGCGCTTAGCCCTAACCACATCACGGAACCTCACCGGCATGAAGGGCGGTACTATAGCGGCACTACCGTATTCCTTAGCCCTAACCACAACACGGAACCTCACCGGCATGAAGGGCGGTGCTACATGACAGTACCGTTTTCAGATTCTCCATTTTCATTCTCATCTCATTTTCATTCTTATCTCGTTTCTCGTGTCAACTATTCATCTCGATATTCGTGTTGGGTAAATCTCGTATCGTGTCGTGTCTCAAAATCTTTTTTCGTAAAAATACAACTTTCTCGTAAAATCGTGTTTCAAAAATCAATCTCGTAAATCGTGTTTCAAAAATCAGCGTTTCCTCGTAAAATGTATTTTTCTAAAATTCAGTATTTTCTCGTAAAATGTGTCACTTAAAATCAGCATTTTCTCGTAAAACGTGTTTTTCCATAATTCAATATTTTCTCGTAATATGTGTCTCTCAAAATATCATTTCTCTTTTAGCGACCTTCTCTCGACAATAGAATAACCAGGAAAGTCTCAGGCAGAGGGGGTCGGAATATCCAGTTAATAGCACCCATCCTCATTCTAGACAGACTTTCAAGGGTGTTAGCCTTGGGTCATTCCACA
>JAXBDA010006881.1:0-19306 GCA_036023075.1 Gaultheria prostrata
TATTATAGTTATAGTCCTTGGGCAACTTAATGCATTGGGCTATTTATGTGGGCTTGTGCAAGTATATTTATTGTATAGTCCTTGGACCAAAGCACTTCAAGACTTTACAAAATATTATATATATATAGCGTATCCCCGCACCCGTATCCAAATTCGGGTACGTATCCCCGAATCCTCTATTTTCAAGTTTGAGGTGTCCGATCCTTGGATGTACACCCATATCCGATTTACGCATCCGTGTCCGTGTAACATAGCTTATAATAATGGACGATTTCAAATAGCAATGTGAGGATTATAATGCATGTGGACTCCACTTTTTCTTGTTCATAACAGTGGTGAAAATCTGAGTTCTTTGTTGAATAATATAGTGAATCAGAGACAACACCTGTTAAGATGTTAGGGTTAACTTCTCCATATTCTTTTCGTTTCTCTGGACATGTGGGTTATTGTGTTGATGAAAGAGCATTGCACTGATTTTTGTGGCAGTTTGGTGCTGACAACAATGTCTCTTGCTCGGTTGAGTGTCATTATTTTAATTGAGTTGTATATATATATTTTTTATTTCTCTACTATTGGTGTTATGGGTTGCTCGTTTGGATGAGACTTTATTTGTACTATTGAATATTTGTATATTAGGTCTTGCATGAATGGTGGAATACGTACCTAAACATAAGGTTTGTTCAGTAATTTATGGTTTCCAATTTTCAGAAAGTACAGAGAAAAACTCGCACATTAGGTTCCTGGTATCTAATGCCGAGGCTGGTTCAGTTATTGGGAAGGGTGGCGCAACGATTTCTGACTTTCAGTCTCAGTCTGGAGCACGGATTCAGTTGTCACGCAATCATGAATATTTTCCAGGAACATCCGACAGGATTATTATGGTATCTGGAACAATTGATGAGATACTAAAGGCGGTGGATCTAATTCTTTCTAAATTGCTTAGTGAGGTATTAAGTGTTACATAGCCGCTGGCCCGCTGTTAACATTCTTCTTTCTTGAGCATTTTGTTGACAGAATTGAACTTTTGCCAGTTTTATGTTGAAGATGGTGAAGACGTTGACCCAAGGTCGAAACTTAGATTGATTGTACCAAATAGCTCGTGCGGTGGAATAATTGGGAAGGGTGGCGCCAACATAAAGTATGAATGCTGCTCATTTTATTTTTCTGTTTAAAGATTATTCTAGTTGCTATATTTCCCCCATAGAAGAAGGATCTCACGCCTAAACTGTCAGTCATTCATGCTATGCAATTGTGCTGGGCATCGTTGTTATTTCTCTTATTTTCGTTTTCTACTGAACAACTAATTCTCTACTGCTATCATTTATTTTGAATTGCATACGTGCATCTTGATCCTTTGACATTCAGAATTCACTTGATAAATAGTTTGTTCTGTATTTCTTTTATGCTGTTGTATTCTTTAATTGGTTGGAAGATGAAATGAATATTGCATTAGTGGCTTTCCTTGAATCAGTTTGCGTGATGAAGTTTCTTCCCTTAATCATGCAGTCTGATTGAAGATGCAATTAGACCATTTGATAATTGATGCGGAGGTAGAGAGGGGAAACAAAATGAACTAACTGGATATATTGCCGTGACTAAGGTTTATCAGGTTTTTTTCCATGATGAATTGATCATTTGTATGTGTGAATAGGCACAATTTGGTTGTTAATGGATTGGAGTCAGGTTGAAACGATATTGCAAAGGCATGCCTAAAAGAGTTATCTGAGGCAAGACGATGTGCAGTATCTGTTTCGTTGGAAATTGTGGTACACATACAAAATGGAGATTGGTTGTGTAAATTGGTCCAGGATTGTTGGGGGCAATAGTCTGGTAATTATTCTTGTCAGTTTTATGTAAGACCTGGTGGTATCCTAGTTAAGTCCAAGGTAATTCACATTTTTTTAATTCCTTTTTGTAAGGCCATCTACATGCATCAAGGTTCATGTAGATTTCTTGGGGAACAACTTGGGTTTCTTGCTCTATATTGGCATGATGTTTTATGGACCTTGCTTTCAGCGATCATTTCCAAGCCTTTCTTTTTTCCACCCATCTTGCAACTCACTCCTAAGTGGGACGATAACTTGTGTGATTGTGTTATGGTTGAACCTTTCGTCTCATAAATGGAGACTTCAATAACAGGGGAAGTAGTCATGTGAGACGTGAGACACACTGCTATGGCCACAGATATGAAGTTACGAACTGTTGGGATGCATGAGTGCAGTTCGATCTTTGTGGTGTATTCGTGTTGCCTTTGGACATATTCCCCACCTGTTTTTTCAGTCAGTTCATAGACGGTGACACTTTTCCTAGGATCGCTTGAGTTACTTTTGGAACTATCTCTGCAGCTTCACGGCTTACGCACTAGATTTCATGGGTGGGATTGGAAGTCACGCCTCTCTCCATAGCTTTGGATTGAGATTTACTCCTAATCATGGAGGACAACCTAAGATGCTCATCTGCATAGTTGTTAGGGGCGAGAGGCACCCCAAGGTGCAAAGTTCTCTTGGGGCCTAGGCGAGAGGTGCAAGGCGATGCACTCGCCTTTTTGAAGCACTGCACACTTGGGCCAAAAAAATGGGAAAAATAACATGCACCACTAATTCAAGTAATAAACACTAAGCCAATGGATTTTAGAAAGCATACCATCCAAAAGATCCATAAAAACATCCACCAAATATCAAATAGTCAATAACTTTTGCATAGAGAAGAACTAAAACGTCAAAAATCAACAAAAGACGAGCATCCAACATTTGAAATAAAATTAAAGCAATTAATTATCCTAATTGGACTTCAATTCATCCTAAGGAGGATTTACTTGAGGGGAAAATGCCTTGAGTAATCGACTGGAGATGATCGACTGAGAGAGGTCGATAGGAGACTGGAGACGTCATTGAACTGAAATAGATAGGAGACATTGACTGATGAGAGATGGAGGAGTCAAGGTAATTGAACTAGCTTTGATCCTACGGCTGTGATTAAAAGTGAAAGAGATGCACCTTTCTCTTGTCTTGCGTCTTCCTTGCCTCTCTCGCCTAGGTGCGCCTTGGCTAGGGCCTCATTGAAGGCGCCTCGCCTTGGCTCAGTCAAGGCGCAACCCCTGCACCTAGGTGCGCTTTTGACAACTCTGCTCGTCTGTGCTGCATCTTATTGAAAATCTTGTGAAATGGTTTTCTAGACGCCCCTTCTGCAGATTTGCTTTCTTATGGGCAAAAGAATGAGGAAATGAAGAGAAAAGAAAAGGAATATAGTTGGTTCAAAATGTAGGTGATCCCACTACGGTTCTGATCTAATTAGTTTCTTATGGGCTAGACTATAGAAGCATATTGACAGAATGATGATGTGTATGGTTGGTTGGCTTTCTTAATGTACTTTTGGTATGTATTTGTAATGTGCTTGAAGGGAAATTGGAACAACCAAGTTTGAGGACTATTACTGCGTAACAATCAAACAGGTTTTCTGTCTTGAGTAGTTAAGATCTGCATTGGGATCTCTGGTGCATGTTACTCGATCTGCACATCTAGGAGATAAAGCACCTAAGTGACTTCTTTTCCTTCTTGGTTAGGAGAGTTTTTCTTACTATAAATCCTTTTCCTGTCAATATGTGGATGTCTGTTTGATTATCTTCATGATGGTTGGATGGTTTTGCTTAATGGGAATTAAACTATGTAACCGTAAATCATATTTCAATTTGTTCAGTCAACATTCCTTGAATTAGTTGGTTTCGAACTCCACTCTCCACAAAGTTGTTTCAATAAGGCTGATTTTACTTGTCAATGGACATTTTCTGCTGATGATACGTGGAAAATGTGTTGCATATTGACTAGTGATAACGAATGTTCGTGTAAATTGTTTGAGCAGATCATTTATTGAAGACTCTCAAGCTGGCATTAAGATATCTCCTCTAGATAATAACTACTTTGGGTTGAACGATAGGCTAGTGACACTGACTGGTACTCTAGATGAACAGATGCGAGCTATTGAGTTGATTATATCAAAGTTGGTTGAGGATCCTCATTATGCACAATCCTTTAGTGCCCCGTTTCCATATGCAGGTATGATCTTCCTTTATTGTTTAGTTTGGCCAACAATTCTTATATCCTAGTGGCAGCTGTTATTTTTTTAGATGAATCGTTGGAGTATTTATTTTCTTGTTTGGAATCACTTTTGCCCCCTCCTTTTTTTCTTTTGTTTCCGGAAAGTGCTATTGACAGGTTCATTGTGTTTGCTTCGGTGACCCTTAGATCAGGTTATCACAAATTAGGCTTCAAATATAACCAAAGCTGTGAATTTGGCATTTGTAATTCTGTTTTGGTTTTTAGTCCCTTAGTTTTAGTTTCTCAGGCTCCATTTGTCTGGATGTAAAATATCTTTGTCAAAAACATTTTACATAATTTCCGGTGTTTGGTTGTTGAAAATCCTGGAAAATATTTTTTTTTGGAAAATCTTTTACACCATTTCCGGTAAAACAACTTACCCTAAAAAATCTAGTAAGTTATTTTCCAATGGGAAACGGTACCACATCCTCTTCCCTTCGAACCTTTCCATGCTTGACGCGTACGTATCAGATTGGTTGGGAAGCCAACCATTCTCTCTCATCCGCTCATGACCAAATAGCAAAACACACTCTCTCTCTCTCTCTCTCTGTCTCTCTGTCTCTCTCTCTCTCTACCCACTTAGGCTGCACTCTCTCTTCCCCCCTCCCCCAAACAGCAAAACACTCTCTCTCTACCCACGTGCACTATGCTCGAACAATGCCACGCCAAAAATTCCCTTCATCAACTTCTCACACTTTGATCTACAATTGAAAACCAATTTTGTTCTTGTAAATTTTTTCAAGTGCAACCAAACACTGGAAAACCCAATTAAAAAAATATATATTTTACACAATCATTTTACATGAAAAATATTTTCCAACCAAAAATGTTTTACATCGAAACAAACTGAGCCTCAGTGTTATTTAATTTGGAATCTGTTTATCTTGTTCTTTATTCACATTTTCTTGTATACCAAGTGTTTTGTGTCATTAGTGCAAAAGTCTTAAGCTCCTTTTCATGAGGAACATCAATTGATTTTGGTTACCTCTGCTAGTATTCATATCATATAGCTCTGGAAACATGTTGGGTAGAGAAAGAAGGGAGCATTGGAATTTCAATTTGCTGATGTGCTGCATAAGTTTAAGACTAGCAATTTTAAATAATTCATTTTATTTCCATAAGCCAAGTATTGAGTGTTTTTTGCAACATTTCGAAGCTTCTATTAATAAGAAGCACCAATCACTTTTCATTACTTCTAGTTCTAGCTAGTATTGATTCTAGACTATTCTCCTGATAATTGGTATGGTTTTTGGATCACAGCTAGCACTGATTCAAGAATACTTATCCCAACTTCTGGTTAACTTTGTGGTAGCTGTGATCCATTCCAGCCTTGGATCACATCTAGCTATTGGTTTTAGGTTGGTTGTAGGAGAGAAAAGGGAAGATTGGATTCAGTTTTATAGTGTGTTCTGAAAGATATTACCAAGGCTGGAATAATTCACACACAAAGTGAAATTTACAAGTGTTTTTTCTCATAGTACTTCAGACAAGTTCTACAGGGGAAGTGGTTGTGTAGGCCGACCCATAATTTGATTTCTACTTCTTTTTGCTTTTAAAGTCTCCAACTTTCTATTATTCTAATATCAAGTTCAGGGTCAATTCATCACCACGCTAAATACCGGAACACAGGAAGTTGCATGGAAACCCTGAAAATTCTCGTCAGGGATGAAAACCACGATCCCAACCAATCCGAACCATTCCACTCAGAAATGCGAACTTCATGGGATGATAGGACTCAAATGTATGATATTTTACAACTCTTACATCAAAAGTATAGAAGATTTAGATGAAAGATATTACAACTCTCACCTAGTTAATCTAGCTCTCAATCATTGCTCTCCCTCCTACATATACATATGATGGCCTAATTAGTTTGCTTTTATCTTCTAGTCCATGACAAAGGTCTTTGCTCTGATTTCTGTTTACGTCCTGCGCTCGAGGGTGTAGGAATGGTGAAATGCAAGGAGTCCCAACTCCAAGCAATCCAGTTTTTTCTCACATGCATCCTATGGAGTATGGATGCTCTTAGTGCAACATGAAAAGCCAAGTGTCCTAGAGTCTATGAAATGTAGATGTACCTAAGATATGACTGAAACAAGAACAGAAAATTTGATCGGCAGCCAATTACTAATCATGTAGAATCCATTTGAGAAGTAGTACCTGCGATCCATCCAGCATGTCCTGGTCTTAATATTGTTGTTAGGTGGTTAAAACAAGTTGGATGAACCTGAAACTTGCCCTGTTGTCAGAGATATTCAATCTGTGTTTTGCTTGTTGAACTTCTCTTGGTTTTAGTAACAGCCTAGCAGGTAAAATGTTAAGAAAACCTGTTAGCAGTGATAGCCAAAATAAAAAATTGCAATGAGCGCAGCTCTTTTACTTGGCATAGGCTATAGTGAGCAAATCATATAATGGCTTCACATTTATGCTGTATTGGAATGCTCTTTAAACACTTATGTAGCACCGACATCGACACCCGACACGACACGGACACGGACACTCCGACATGCAAATTTCAAAAAATTGGAAGACACGATACGTTTTATAAAAATATTAATTATTTCATTATATGAATAAAAAAAGGTAAATAAATATGTAACACCATATGTACCTTAAAATATTATTTATTCTCACATCGTTCACAAAAGTATGCCAACAAAAAGCTTTTCACCATCTTCGCGTTTTTTATAAATAATAAACCATCATATGTAATACAAATAACAAAGACTTTTCCAAGCTTTAACAAGTGTACTATTTCGTTGATACCCCTTACATGTATTGCGAGTGTCCAGAGCATTTTTTTAGAGTGTCCCCAAAGTGTCCAAGCTAAAAACCTTGAGAAAAACTAGGACAACTTTGGGTTTGAGTGTCGGACACGTGTCCAAAGAGTGTTCGGAGATTGTCGGTGTTCGACACCAACACTTTGCCTCTAACGAAGTGTCCGTGCTACATAGTTAAACACAAAAGACTATATGGTTGGTGGGCCTGGTGCCACTTACATTGTCTTATGAAGACCAAAAGGGCAGTAGAAATAATGAAATATGTGACTGAACTTTGACCTTTCTTTGCTTACCAACCCATTGTTTACATCATCTCTTTTGTTGGGGATCTTTGAGAAGATTGAGTGCCACTTTGTTCCTAGCTGAAACATGTAGCTCTCTGCTTAACATGATAGTGTCATAGTGCCTGGCTGCCTGCATATGTAGAATCAAAAATTTCTGAAGGCCTTTCAGCAAAAACATTGAGTGATTTTTTCTGCTTGTGTTCTCGATGTAAATAAGAGGTTGAATATCTCGAACCCAGAGTACTCTGCTAGTTTTTAGTGATTGCTTCATGTTAATTCTTGACTGAAGGTTCCAGGAAGTAGGGAAATATTGATGATTCTACCTTTGGTAGGCGAACTCTTGTAGTTTGGGGATGCGAATGCTGATAATTAATTGTCAATTGTGTCAGACATTACTAGTATGGTACCGAGATTTTTTCTTTGTTTTTGGTGCATTCAGCCCTACACGCGCTACCTGGATCCATCACTGCAGGGAGGTCTAGTGTCCAACTTTCTCGCCATCATGTTTTAGGGTAGTATTTAACAGAGTAGAAGGTAAATTAATGATGAAATTGGCAGTTATATTTCAAGAACTCTTGATTGTTTCATATGATTACTTCTTGTTGATACATGGACTGCTTATGTGTTGTGACGAGTCTGAATTGTTCTCGGAAAAGTAAATACCTTAGTTTTCTTCAATTTGTATTTTAGGTGTTTCATTTGCTGGTTTTCATGGTATTCCATCTACATCTGTCCTTCCTTCTGTTGGAACAGCACCGGCATACAATGCAATGAACTATGGGGCAAATGGAGCTGGGGTGAAGTTTCAGAATAATAAGGTCTATTCTCCTCCTTGAACATTCTTTCCTAAGTCTGTTTTTGGATCTTAGACGTGGGGAGGGATTTGTGAAGGGCCAAAATGGGTAGAGGATTTATTTCATTGTCACATTGTATGCTATGTAGAATAACCTTTCTTTTCCCTCCAAAAATGCCTCCGCAAATCCTAAATCAGAACACAGTCTCAGTTCCATTCCTGACGTTGTCTTATTCATGGAACTTGTGATGTGTTTCAATAGTGATTTAAATCTGAATGGTGCAGCTAGAGATGGACTGTTACTTGGAAAGCCCATTCTTACGTGCATCAGCCTGCAGGTGTTTGTTTTTTGTTGTTTGTCCAAGGACACTATAATTATTAACATTGTGAGAATGTACGCTGATGTCCAAAAGGCCTTGCATTCACCTGCGTAATGAAGTTCCAGGTTGATGTTCTTATATCTTGTCAGTTGGTGATAGATCAATGCTGGATCTACATGAATTAAAATAACTTCTGCCAATAGAAGCTTTTCGCTGACTCATATTTCCGTATCTTCTATGGCACTCTGTCATTTGGTTACAACATAATTTTAACTTGATTGGAAATTGGCGCTCTTTTAATGATTGTTAGTTGGTCGAAATGGTTTTCTAGTTGACTAAACTTGATGATTTTGCCTCAAGTCCTTGGGTCAGTAATAGGAGGGTTTCGTTGCTTCATTCTTTGGAATTTTTCCTTGCAAGTCTTTTGTTCATGAAATCAGTGATAATGCTTATAGTCCTCCTCCTCTTCTTCATGAAACTGGAATGCGGTTGTGCCTCTTAATGTTAAGATATTTGTGGTTTTCAGCACATGATAGTCTTGTGGTTAATGACACTGTTTGAAGGAGACAAAATCGCATTCTTTGTCGTTAATGGTACAAGAGGGTTTAGACCATGTATTTTTGCATTGCACTTTTGCTTTGTTTTTATGGCAATATATTTCGAATGGTGAATATTTTTTGGCTGCCCTGGCTTCTTGTTGCTAATTTCTACCGTCATTTGTGTGTTTTGGTTGCAACAACAAGGCGTAAGTTGTGGCGTTATATTTTCTTCTTGATCTTTTGCGTTATTGGGTCAGAGCTCAATACTAGGGTGTTCGAGTACAAGTCCGGTGATAATGGATCTTTATGCAATATGGTGTGGTATTTACCTTGTTGTGGGGCTTGGTCTCTCCTTCCTTTTAGGGTCTCCGCTCCTTTTATTTTATCCTTTAATTTCCGGCGACTAAAGGAGTAAAGGAGGTGCATGATTCAGCAGTCCAGATTTGGTGCTCATTTTATTTGAGCAATTTCACCAGTATTTCTGTCTTCTATTCTCATTACCAGGAACTAAACTTTTAACTTGACTCTTGAGCTGCATGTAATCTGGCTTGATGAAAATCAAGGTGCTTTATAGCTTTTCCGGTATTGATAGTTACCAACTCTTTTTTGAAATTCATCTGATTGTGCAAATTTTTTTACGGAATTTCCCACTTCACTGGTCCTTTTTCTCCGAGTTTGATCTATAGAGGGCTTATGGTGTTGTGCAGGAGGACCGGAGTACCTCGGTGACCATTGGTGTGGCAGATGAGCACATTGGGGTTGTCGTGGGCCGTGGTGGAAGAAACTTAATGGAAATCAGTCAGGTGCCATTCTAGAAGATTCAGTTCTGTTCTGTTCTGTTTGATAATATGATTTATTATTATTATTATTATTATTTTTTATTATTATTTTTTTGTGGAAGCACAAATCCTCACTATGTGGTTTGACTTTTTCAGGCTAGTGGGGCTAGGATTAAAATATCAGATAGAGGTGATTTCATGTCTGGAACATCTGATAGGTACGATAACTTTCTGCACTCATCTGCCTTCTTCCAGTTGGGCCGTTGAAACCATTACTTTCAACCGAAAAAGAAAATGCAGAGACCAAACAGAAAATAAAAATAGAACGATGTCGCTGAGTTGTGGGCCTTTCATTCTAAAAAAATGGCCCATCAAGGTGCCTTGCAATACATGGATCCACAACCACGTCATTCTACTGGGAGATGTCTTTATAAAACTTATGGAAGTATAGACTTCCGTGAGAGTGCATCAACTGGGGTGAGCATTGAGCATGGACCCAATTGGTTCAGAATTACGGTTCACTTCAAGTTCAGAGAACCTGTTTACAAATCGTAGTTTTTTGCTTACGCACAAACAGATAAACTCAGTGATATTCTTCACCTTGTTTGGCAGGAAAGTGACTATCACAGGGCCCCAAAGAGCAATACGTGTGGCTGAAGCCATGATATCGCAGAAAGTAGCATCAGCTTCAGACCGGACCGATTAATTGTATGATTTTGTCACCTTTCCTTGAGAAATATGCTAGTCAGTTGATCTACCTTCCATTTCCATATACGTTCAATGAATTTTGGCATACAATGTATCAATGAAATTGGATCTCTGCCGGGACTTCATGGAACCCATAGTTTTTGTTGAAGAGAGCTTTGTTGATCTATTCTTAGATTACAGGAAATATAGGCCAAGTTGTTGAGGGAGACCATTTAAATTCTTGAGATAGCCCAATAGAACTGTTTATTGACTTATATCTCTATTTGTTTTGACTTATATGTCTATTTTTTTTTTTCGGTATGCAGTTTTAACTTTCTAGTCAGCATTTTTGAGCTGCACTCAGTGAGTGCTAGAATGCTAAATTAGCTTGAAAATTACTCCTTTATTTTCGCTCTTGTAACGCAGATGTGCTGTTTTTTGGCCTGAGGTGATGGTTTACAATAGATTATTTTTGGGTTAAAGATTTGCTTTGGATAATACTAGGACCGATTTTCCTTATTGCACGACACGAGAGTTTTAGTGTTTTTTTTTTCTTCTTTCATTTCAACAGGGATTATATATTTAGGGAGGACCATTTAAGTGTTGCTGACATAATATACCACCTTTTTAGAGTACATTTTCTTTTGTCATTCGTCCTAATCTATTATATGTGGGAAGGGAGAATGAGACTCGATTTCGGAATGTAGTGTGGGGCATCCAAGAACTCTACCGCATGAGCTAGCTACATTGGGTGTGCAAAATTGAGGTAGTACTGGAAAAAGCCGATTAAAATAGGGTTTTATTAATAGATTAAATTATATTAAGTAATATACTGGGCAAGATCTACATGTGGATACGCACCGTCCTCAACCACATGTGTACCAATATATGGTGAAGCTCGGCTGCAATTTTATTTTAGAATTACAAAAGGCAGATGGTTGAATGGTAGTAGAGCAATATCAAAGAAAACAGGGAACTGTTCATGGCTCATCGCGGCCATAGCCAGACCCATCGCCCGAACCATACCCTGAACCGTAACCTGAACCACTGCCTGACCCATATCCTGACCCACCTCCCCCTCCACCGCCTCCTCCCCCTCCGCCGCCACCACCACCACCACCGCTGGCACTTCCATATCCGGAGCCGCTGCCACTTCCATAGCCGGACCCTCTTCCAGAGCCATACCCCGATTGTCCACCGCCGCCGCCACCTCCTCCGCCTTGTCCACCTCCACCACCACCACTTCCTCCTATTCCACTACCAGACCCATAGCCGGAACCACTCCCAGACCCATACCCAGAACCTGAACCACCCCTGCCACCACCGCCACCGCCTCCACCTCCACCTCCACCTCCACCACCTCCTCCCTTGGAACCACCATACCCTGAGCCACTCCCAGATCCATAACCGGATCCATAACCAGAACCGGACCCACTTGCTGAACCACCACCCCCTCCACCTCCCCCACCTCCTTCCCCACCTCCTCCCGCAACTCTCTTGGTTCCAAAGACAGCCTTGGACGACCTAGCTGCAAAGCAGAGGTCTACAAAGAGCAAAACCAAGAATGCAATACTAATCACCTTAGAATATGCAACCATGTTTAACCAATGTCAAATGGATTATGAATACTCTCTCTCTCTCTCTCTCTCAATGTTGTTTAAATGCCAGTGTATCAGTGCTCGATAGAACCAATGCTTGTGAAGAAAATGGTCTGGGTAGGGGTACCTTTATATAGGGCTTTTGGGAAGCTTCACTTCACTTTTTTGTAAAGTAGGATCATGGGTTTCTAGTACCTTCTTGGTCTAGATAAGGGAGCTAGGCTGGAAATATGAACACGTTAATTTGGTTAGTGGTGTTGGTACGGTGTGGGGTGGCGCGGTAGTGCTGTGTATGATGATGGTGGTGGTTGTGGTGGACTCTCCTCTCTCTATCCATCTGTCTCCATGCAATATTCCCTGTCTGTCTGTATGAGAAGGATTACAATTTGCTCGCACTTTTGACTTGAGATTGTCAACTTCTGTTTAAGGAAATGGAATCTTTTCTCATTTGTCCATATTAGGGGTGTACAAGAAAATCGAAAAAACCGTGAAACCGGACCGACCGGATCAAACTGGTCTATTTGGATTGGTTATATGATTTAATGGATTGGTTCTGGTTCTAAATAAATGAGAACCGGATATTTTGGTTCGGTCCCCCGGTTTCATAATTAGAAACCGTGGTTTGAACTGAACCAGTCCGTATATATAGACGTATGTAAAATATAATACTTACTCCCTCCGTCCCTTTTTAAGTGATCCATATAGGAATACGTGCAATTTCAAACCCCTAAAAAACATATTTCTCTATATAATTTTTTCAATTCTTTGGAACCGTTAGATATGGTTTGGTCCCCGGATTTCTACAAAACCGGTCCAAATCGGACCATGAACACCCCAAGTCCATACTGGGTAACCACTTTGAGTGCATTAAAGGTTTTGAGGCCCCTTTGATGGATTCGGGAGTGCTGGAGATCACATTTGGACCGTTCAAAAGTATTTTCAACGGTCCGGATTTAAAACAATTCTTCGATAGAAGAGTTAACTCTTACACGGAAGAGTTTATTTTTAAATCCGGACCGTCCATTGGAAGAACGGTCCGGATGTGAACATCACGATGCTCTCCAGGAGGTGATGGGATTCCTAATACTGTGTTTGGTTTCACAAAGTGAGGTTGGACTGTTAGTTTGATCGGACTACTAATCCCCCAAAATGGGGGTGTTTGGAATCCCATGGGGAAGGTGGTGTTGATAATCCAATCCCCATCTTGTTATGGGAAAAGTACCAAACTATCCTTGGTTTAATCAACTAATAGCCAAAATACCAATATAAAAAGCCAGAGTTTGTGCGTGAAATTATTCCTGGGCTCACTCCAAAATAATTTCAATCTCATGAAATCATGTTCAGCTTCTTATAAGTGATCTCATGAAATCATGTTATGTAGTAGTATGTTAAAGATGCCTACCCGGCAGTGGAGAGTCCGAGACATTAGTTTCAATCCAATCCTATCCCATGTGAAACCAACATGATAATAACAATTCTATCATTTAATCCGATGTAAAACAACATACTACTAATTACCAATCACATCTCATTATTTGACCTCATTACCAAACCTATCATAATCCCATCAGCTTACGAATTCCATCCTTTCTAGTTGGGTATCAAACGGGTGAATGTTTACATTGAAAGGATCGGATCTCTCCGGTCTAAGTTTTGGAACGGAGGAGATAGTCCATATCTATACCGTCCATTGCTATAAATAATGGTTCGGAATTGCTCAGACACTCTTACCGGTGAGATATGGACCATCTCTTCCAATGCAAAACTTGTACTGTAGAGAATACAATTCTCATTGAACTAGTGCTTTGTTCATTTAAAATTCGTCGGACTAGATGTTTGGTGCAATAAACTTAGGGGGTGTTTAGGGGGTACAAAAATCAGAACACATTTTGGTAGAATGAGTTTTTCATTTTCTAGCCAAACAGCCACAATTTAAAAATGCGAACATGGAAACGGGAAAAGTAGGTTGCCAAACAGGCCCTTATTCACCTTTTTTTGGCAATTTTTTTTTATTAATCTTTAAAAACAAATTACAAAGATTAAAAGGATCAAGACCCTTATTCACCTAATTCGATTTTTTTTGTTAATATGCAAGGATTCTCAAAACTCAAAACATATGTTACATCTACTATACATACTTGATTTTGCATGACATTTTACTATATTTCTCAAAGTTCTTAGTCTTGAATAGTTTTCTTTATTGTTCCCATTAGAATCTCAAATTCTAATATTACCACAGCTAAGCCTAAATTTTAAGACTGGGTATTGCCAAGAATTCTACTCACCGAACGATATTCTGGTCGAAAAAACAAAATACATTGTGCATTTAAAGTATTTTTATCTTTCACTATACATCCGTCAAACAATTTTCTAAATCTTACCGACAGTCCAACATATGTTTTCGTGTTTTCCCAAAAAAGATGGCTAGATTCACCAAATCACACGAGGTCAAAAATCTCCACTACCTAGCCAAGTATCTGTCAAAGAGTACTGCAAAGTGGTAGTGGAGTTTCTTTCCTTCCTTCGTTTGTACGATTAGCAGAAAGAGCAAATAGAATTATTGCACCTTTGGCATTCCTACTTTGGTTTGGTGCCCACATCTCTTATAAATATGCATAGCAAATTATTGCAGTGGATGAGCTATTGAAGCCTTGTTTGTCACTTATTGATGAGTTTGGTTTTCACTCCCACCCCACCTACCACAGCTTCCACAAGTACTTTTAGTTTTTTTTTTTTTGGATAAATCAAATGTCCGGGTCATTTTACGTGCACCTCGAAATTTTTTGGAGTTCAATCCCATCGTTCACTTGCTAGAACCCAATTAAAGCTGGAGCAAATTTTTGTATGAACTGGTCCCAAAAAAATTGATAACACTTTTAAAAGGTTTGAACTTATTATACCTCTTTGAAAATCCTCTTACAAGCTCATGTTTGCTTTTCAAAAAAGATGGTCAATGTTTTAGCATTCATCAATGCCAACCTTGTTATTTCGGCAAGTGCTGTTTACTTTGGTCCTTTTAAGGAAAAAGAGCATCCACCGATCCACTTCAAGACACAGGATCCTATATCCGTACGTGGTCGGTTCATACTCAAAAGACGGAACCAGTAAAGGGCTATGGGGGCCCCGCGTCATTTCGGGTTTTTAAAATTTATTCTTTAAAATTTTATTATGAATAACATGACCAATTGGGAAGTACTTTTAGGAATTGGAAAGTTCGGACAACATTTGCAAGAATAGAGCTTAATTTTTTGAGTATAATATCGCTTGGCATCCTGAATTCGAACAATTATGAAATATTTTCGGGCTATATTAATAATTGATTGAGACTAGAAGATTAGCAACCTACTTAGTTGTCTACATAATGGTGGTACTTGTGCTTAGTCTTCATAGTTCGGCTCCTCTGTTCACAAAATTTCCGTTCCGTTCCTGTGCGTACTTATCATCCTTAATGAAGTTTATTTCGTTATAGTTTTAGATGATTGAGACTTGAGAGTCAAACATTAACATCTTCAAGTTGAATAAAATTATAAATTGGAAGTTGAGAGAAGTAAATAAATTTTCGCATTATTTTTCCTGTGGAACACTCTTTTTCTGTCTTCACTAACTAAGTGGAAATATAGAAATGACCTCTCGATGCTTGAAGGGTCAACTAGGGGAGATTACTAACCTTAATGGAAAAGGGTAATCTAACCTAACCAAAAGTAATGAGTGTTTTCTTTGTTTACTAACCTTAACGATGTCTTAACCAAAAGTAATGAGTGTTCTTTCAGTTTTGCTTTTGGGTGGAGTGTTCCCTCTTGTTTAGGGTTTTAGGTGCTCTTTGGTTGGTTTTTTGATCTTCCTTTTTTTCCATCCGGAGCTTAGGTGTTCTTTTAATTGTTTGGTTGTCTTCTTGTCAGTCTTTCAATCTTTTGGGTGTCGAGAGGCTTTTTGTCTTTCTCTTGCCCCGTTTAATCTTGTATCTTCGATATTTGATTAATAAAATCCTTTTTTGCCGTGCAAAAAAAAAAAAAAAACTATATGATGGAATATTTTTGTTCCTTTGCCTAACTAATGAGCACAATATAAGTAGGATGTGAAAATCATTAAAAAGATTTATAACTGTAAAAATTTGAATGTATAGTTATTCAAAAATAAACAATCCTTACAATACTTCAAAATTCGTTGAACCCCACGACACATGAAGGCTGGAGCAACTATTTTATTTATGATCTAAAATTAGACATCAAGCTGGAACAAGGGGCCTTGTAGTGCCTTTTGGGCACTATACCGTGTAGTGCTCAATTTGAGCCGTCCATCCGACAATCAATGGTTTAGATTATTTTTACATGTACAGTAAGTATCTTACGTGTAGGATGACATTTGAAATCTGGACCATTGGAAACACTGTTGGACGGCTTAGATTGAGCACTATACGATGTAGAGCCTTTGGGGCACTACAAGGATTCCTCTCCCTCTCAAGCTACTAGTAATTTCAATTTGTTCACCGTTTCTTGGCCCCCTGAAAGCTTGAATGGGTCTATTTTCATGTGTATCAAGCTTAAAACAAAAAAAAATTAGAACTATTGTGTAGATACGAGGGGCTTACATAATTTGGGGGCCGTATTTTAAACATTTTTTGGAAGTTCGAAGCCACGGCTCTATTGACTTATACTCTAAGCCGGCTCTGGTGATAACAACTGAAGATAATCAGTTTTGTTTCAGCTTATTTAGGCTTTTCTCAACCTCATAATTTATTTCAGCAAACCTCCTAAAGAAACATAAAATACATGGAGCCCTAAATAAGCTGAACCAAATGCCCAATCCCATATTAGTGTTAATTAAAACTAGAAGGTTAGCCATTAGCCAGACTTGAACTATCACTTGTCAAACTAGAAATTAAGGCATTTGACACCACTTAAGTTATCAATGATGAAAATAGAAATTTAGGCTTCAGATACAATTAAAATTTGATGTAGAATTCATTGTCATGGATTTTTTCTCCACCAAATGCCCAATCCCATATTAGTGCTAGAAGGTTAGGTATCAGTCAGACTCGAATTATCACTTGTGAAAGTAAAAATTAAGGCAGAAAGACTCAAGTTGTAGATGATGAAAATAAAAATTTAAGCTTCCGATACAATCATATTTGATGTAGAACAAATTGTCATGAATTTTGTGGAAAGATCGATTTGACAAGCGCAAATCAAAGAAGAATCATTGAAAAGATCTTTCATTATACAAACTTTGGCTTCGAGATTTTCTTTATAGAAACGTTTTGGTATTCTAGAATTTCTTTTTAACTTATGCCGCTTGTTTTTGGTAACTTTCATTAGGGAATAATATTAATAGAAGATCTTATTTAGTGCAGCTTGTTTAACACAATTCAAGTTTCCTATTTTCTAGTTTTCTAGATTTTTTTTTTGTTTCCTTATTTTGCTTTGCTTGGTCCTTATTCCAAGTTATATTTTTAAATATGGCCCTACAACTCCCTCTCAAGCTACTAGTAATTTCAATTTCGTCACCTGTTTTTCGGGTCTCTAAAAATTTGAATGAGCCTATTTTCATGTGTATCAAGCTTAAACAAAAAAATAATTAGAACTATTATGTAGATACGAGGACTTACATATTTTGAGCCCCTATTTTTAACATTTTTTAGAAATCCGAAGTTATGGATTCATTGACTTATACTCTAAGTTGACTTTGCTAGTTACTAGCTCATGTTATGAAACTTCATCATGTTAGAGCATCCTCTTTAAGGAAGGGTCATCGTCATCGTAGACTCATCCTTGCAAAATAAATTTTGAGAGTAGTTCTTGTGATTACCTAGAAGTTAATTACAATTTACACGTATCAGATAATTAGTTATTACATATTGTAGTATGAGTAAAAGACGATAGTAAAATCAAAAGTTATTCGAGGATTAAAAGTAAAAGAATGTGATCAAATTAAAATTTCCTAAAGTACGAATATGCTAGGGACACATTTACTAAGTGACAAGGATTGGAGAGAGAGAGAGAGAGAGAGAGAGAGAGAGAGAGAGAGAGAGAGCATGTCTCTTTGCCACAATAAATTTGTGAAAAGGAGAAAAGAAAAAGGAGGATTCTGGGAGGAGGAGGAGGAGGAACACGCGAGTTAGGCCGGGTGCTGGAAAGTGATGGGCCGACCGATTAACGGTGAGATGGTATCCGATGCAAATGAGGTTTCATTATGTTATTCATGGTGGCAAGATCTACATGTTTAACGGTGACGATCGACAAGTAAAAAAGAAATGTATATGGAAAATTATGTCAATATGGAAGGAAGTGTGATTGGTTCTTTGGTTAATTTCATGTTATTTTTGTGGTGCTTGTGTACCCGGGTCATTATAGAAGCACACCCGCCTGCGTGGCACTGCTTTATTGCTAATGGGAGAACAAACACTTTGAACTACCTGACAATCACCAATCATGCAGTGACATGCACCAGGGTGTGGTTTGGAGTGAGGTGAAGAGGTGTGTCTCTATCATTATTGATATATCCTTCCAAATATTGCCAATTTCAAAATTTTGACGAATTAATATTGTAGTTAGCTTTGTACTAAACAAGATAAAAAAATTGCAAGTAGGGGTGATAACGAGCCGAACAAGCTTAGCAGGTAACTAATCAAGTTTGATTCGAAAACTAAAAGGAGCATTAAAAGTATGTTCAAACTTAGCTTGTTTATTACACAAAACCGATCTCAAATAGGTTGATTTTTTTATGCATCATAAGTCGAACGAACTGAGTAGTAGCTTGTTCGAGTTTGATTTGAAACTTTAATGAGCTTCAAAAAATACTAAAGCTTTGTTTGATTATGTAACCAACCGATCGTAAACAAGCTTTTAACAAACTAACACAAGCTCGAACTCAAGTAGGTTGATTCATTTAGTAACCCTATTTCCAAGACCTGCAATAGTCCTATCAGTGAAGCCCAAAAGTTTTGGGGTCCGAAATGAATTTCTTGTATCAACTGTGTATACATGCACAATTATTAATTATACATAGCCCTGCCTATGATGCGAGAAAGAATGAACTTACATCACCTTTTCCAAATAAAATGAGGGTCCCAATTGTCTTTTTCACATTTTTTTCCTATGTTTTTTTGGTCTTGAATACCCATTTCAACAACACCACAAATAACTCCAAGGGTAATTCTATTTGCAACCACCTTTTAGCTAAATACAACCACGTGAGATTTAACAAAATTTGGACAAAAATACCCTAATGTACAAAGACTATGTTGTCCCTCATTTGTATTTCTCATCGTCCGAAATTTAGATTCTCAGTATTGAATTTGCACAATACTTTCATCATTTAAAGTTTGAAATATGTAGCTTACTTCGGATTGTAAAACATGAATATGTTTGAAAATCATTAGGTCCACTACTCTCGTACTTTGAAACACCAATGGAGCTCAAATTTTTAATTTTTG
>JAXBDA010006882.1:0-19300 GCA_036023075.1 Gaultheria prostrata
AATAAGTCGAGATCAATGGGAATGTTACAAAGCTCAAAGTTGGTGAACGACAATAATAATGGGTTTGTGGTGCAATTTGTGAAGAATCCTAATCGTAAGGAAAAGGAGGAAGCCAAATTGTTAGTAACAAATTCAGAGAAAAGAAGCCCACAATGAATCCTATTTGCAATTGAGTGCAAATATGGTACCGCGTCAGCGGTACTTGACGAGCATCTCGGTCATTCAAAAATGTCTTTAGATTTCTCCCTTCATGTCTCCTCCCTCTCTCATTTTTCTCCCTCTAAATTTTGGACCGTCTAAAATATTTTTGGACGGCTGAAATACGGATCTTTCTTTGTTGTAATGCATGGACAGTTGTACAATTATATTTTGAATCTCTTGTACTCGACTGCTAATGTAATGAGAAAAAGATTTTTTTTTTTACACAATGAGTCCAGATTGATTTACGCGAACTTAAATTTATTTCGGACAAATCGTTGGTGGTAGTTTCAAGTGTTATTTTCGCTGGCAATCAGAGTCGAATTATAAGCTCGGGGTGATGAGCCAATTTACTTTGGTGTTATGTTTCCACCCGTTCAAGGTCGTATGTTGAACATGAATACTTGGTGGAAAACTCCGGACCAAATTCATTGGGTAGTCTAGTCGTGTCTCATCGAGTAATTTTTCCCTATGCAACTCTCACTAATGATTTTTCCAGTCAAATGGTGGTGCCCTAATGCTTTTGAAATTTTTGGTCTCAAGTCAACTGATGGAACAATGAACTGAAACCTGATGGAACAACCTGGGTTTAAATTCAAAAATTCGATGCGTATGCCTGATATGCACGGACAGTGCATCTCGATCGTCCGTGCGTATTTTCGACGGTTCGGATTTTAAAAAGACATGTAAGAATTAACTCTCTTTCTCTCTCTCTCTCTCTCTCTCTCTCTCTCTCCCACCATCACCAGCCACTCTCACGACTACTATCACCACCACAGCACCACCACGACGTCGATCCAGCCACTCTACGATTTCACGAAGATCCAGCCACGACGTCGATAGATCCAACCAATATCATCTCTCACCACTCACCAGTCACCACCAGCCAATCGATCTCATCTTTCATAACCGTGGCGCGCTCTCTCTCTGTTTTCCAAACCGACCCAATGTGTATGTGTCTATATATTTGATTTAAATCAATTTGATGTATTCGTGTGTATATATTCGATTTGATCTCTCTTTCTCTCTCTCTGAATCTCTATATATATGTGTGTGTATATATATTGACTGCAAATGTTGGGTTTTGATTTCATCCCTCAACTTGTGATCACTCTCTCCCTCTCTCTCTCTCTCTCTCTCTCTCTCTCTCTCTCCATGGAGTCCAGAACCATTTTCCCCTCTCTCTGACGAATCGAACAGGGACAAACCGAACTGACCTCTAAAAAAACAATTTCGGTTCTATGGTTCTCCCAAACCGAGTTTTCCCAGTTCACTCAAATATGCCAAAGAATCGGACCGAACCAAACTGGTTTCACCCCTACCAAATACCCTCCATCCTTGGATTTTTAAAGAGGCCTCCGTGCACTTAGTTCTAAGTCCCACATGATTGTGTGGTGGTGGAGGCTGTTATGGCACCATGGATCGGTGTTCCAGTGATTGACCAATAATTTTTCGTTTATCTCTAAGGATGAGAAATCACGTCACTAGAAAAAAAAAAAAAAAAAAAAAGGCAGCGTACTTCTACATAGTTGAAATGATTAATGAAAACGTCGCAAGTAAAAGTCACATTTTCACACACATTGCTTATTTGTTGAGAAAATTGGGGGTGTTTGGGAGCCTATTTTTTAGGTTTTCATTTTCAACTTTTTGGCTTTTTGGATTATGGTCAGAATATATTTTGAATCTGGGAGGAGTGTTTAGGAGAAATGTGCAGAATGCATTTTGCAAAGTTGTAGTATTTGGGAGAACAATGATGAAAATGAGTTATGGATTACTTGTTTAAGATTTTGCCCTTATTTATTAATTATGCTTTTAAAAGTGTGTAAGAATATTATTTTTAGCAATTTTTTTTCGAAGTCATAATCGGAAATATTTTTGTAAACGCGGCCGTCCAATTTAGATTGTCTTCCTTTTTTTAAGGGTAATTGATCCAAAAAATGGAAAATGGAAGTAATTGCAAAAAAAAAAAAGAAAAAAAGTTGGTCCAAAAAATACAATTATAAATATTACATAAATTACTATAAAAGTTGAATCACTTTAATTTGTTGCACCAAGTGCCCAACCCACAGGATTATTTCAGTTTATATCGACAGCTTTCTTCTTCTTCTTTTTGATCAAAAACCGGGTTTGTCTTCTCTCCAAAAAACACAGATCTCATCTTAGAAATTGGGAAGAATGCAAAACGAGAATGAGAAATGAAAAAGGAGTTCCCCACCTCTTTTCGCTTCTGCCTTAGATTGTGTAAAATGCAAAACTCATTTTGAGAGAAGGAGTTTTGGGGTTTCTCTCCCAAACACCCAGAAGCAAATAATGAGAATGGAAAAATGAAAAAAATAGGCGCCCAAACATGCTCTAAATAGCCATCTTATTTGAGGAACTTATTTATGTTCCTAGTGAATTTGGATAGTTATGTTCTTATCCTGATATTTTAAAACATCCAACAATATTCCTATACCCATTTTCCTATAAAAACCTCGTTTAATAACAACACACACACACATGCAAAATATATCTCTCTCTCTTCCCATCTTCTTATTCTCCCTTTGGCAGGCCAATTCCGTTGACACACATTTGACAAAACAAATATAAAACATCTATTTTGAAGTCTCAGCAAATGATCGAGCCGTTCAATTTGTTTACAAATGTTTTTAAGAGTTCTCGTATAAAATCAACTCATTCAGATATCGGTAAGAACTTGATCAGTATTTGTCCCGAAATTTGACAAAAGCCAAGTGGTAAGGACCTACGGCGATGGCTGAGCCAGGTAGTTAGGACCATCGCTACTGATGCGATCGTGGTCGTGAGATTCTTCATCAATGTCGTAGCGTGTGACTTTCTGATTTTCTCCTCTTTCTCTCTCTTTGTTTCTTCTTCGTATCACTGTATATAGTGGGCAAAAAAATTATTACGCAACATAATGAAAATACCCAGGTTCGGCAACAATATTTAGGGTTGGGATGAAAACGAACCTAAAAAATAGAGTTGACCTCTAATTTTGTATTAAAAGATTAGGAAAGAAGAAGATTTGAAAGATAGGAGAGCAAGAGATTGAGATAAATGGGGAAAGATTTGGAGAAAAAAATATTACTCCATCTGTCCATTTTTAAATGTCTACTATATGAATATGTGCAATGTCAAACCCCCAAAATTTATTTTTATCCGTATGATTTTTTAATTTGTTTTATACTCATATTAAAGTGCTTATTGAGTACTTTAATTTGGTGCAAAAAAAATTAAAAACATTCTACGGAGGTATATTTTTAACTTCCACAAAAATACATGTTTCCCAAATGAGACATACGAAAAGGGACAAAGGGAGTAGTAGCAAATTAGGAGAGAGAAAATGTGGTTTGGGAGGATGCCAATTTAATTATTTAAACCAATTAGAATGTGCACAAACAGTATGTCATGTTCCCCTTATTTGTTCTTCACATTCCAATTTTTTATTCCAAAAAAAAAAAAAAGAGTGAGAGAAGAGAAGAGAAGGAGGCCTGTTTGACTCATTTTCTTCTTTCCGTTTTTGCTAGTGCCTCCTAAATAAGCAATCAAAAATTATATTTATGAACTAGCTAGTAGCCTAGTACTCATATCGGGGGTTGTTCCACGACACTGTCTTTTCTAAATTGTCTTTTACTGTTTATTTTTTAACTTTTTGAGTTGATGTATTTTGAGAAAATAAAATATCTCGTAGAACGTAAAGAAAAATAAAACACAATTTGCACAAAAAGACAATTTTTTGGAACAACCCTATACATGATTTGCATTTTTCTTTTATGAGTATCGTGAAACAACCCTAAAAGGAAATGCATGGTTAACAATCCGTCGTGCACACAGATTAGTGTGTGAGACTCACTTTTTAGTTTCACAAAAATATCCCGAATTATTCATTAATTTTAAAATTATTTTTTGAGAAGTCTTATAGAAAATAAACTCAATCGAATAATTGTATGTGCTTGATCAGTGTCGTAATTTTCGTTCAAATCCTGTGATAAAGTGAAAAGCAAACCTTTTGTTGGATGGTGAAATAGAACAGGGAATTGAACTGGGGCAAGTGAAAGAAGGTTTTCCTTTTCGTATATTTTTTAAAACATTGACCGCAATGCAAGCATTTATGGTGAACTAGTACTATCCCACCAATATATGGTGCCTGATGTAATCTGTGTTCCAAACCAGAAATCAGTGCATTAATGTGCTGGAAAAGACACCGGTGAATTCAAACGAACACAATTACTAGTAAATGAATGAATGCGGTGGGGACTTCCTGGCTAGTGTGAATAAATTGGGTAGTGCTATTGTAATATTTCGTGCCCAGTTGACCTGCTGTCTGTCATGCCCGAAATTTCGACTAAGGGAAAAAAGGCGATAGTCGAGTGATTCAAGTGATATTTAAAGCAACGTGAATTTAAAAAATACGAGTTTTACAGTTTTGACTGAGTTTAACTTTTGAAAAACATTATAAGAAAATAATTCAGAGTCGCCCCCTGATAAAGAGTTTAGGTGTGCCAAGTCACTCCTTAAATAATCCAATGACGATTCAAGTGTTTTGAAAAAAACAAAAGATATCTTAGGTCAAAAGACCTGATTTTGTTAATATCAATGACTCAGTTTTTTTTTGGTCTGCAATTTTAGAGAAGAAAGAGTTCGGTAATTACTGTTACATATAGGGAAGCCGGAGCACCCTATCCTGCTGTGGACGGTGCCACAATTTTGATTTTATTTGAAAAGGGGCGATTTGGGAAAAAGAATTTTTAAGAGTCGCCACCCGGGATTTAATTTTTGGAAAATGTTTGGTACCAGAGAAACCGTCTAGAAAAATAATGACTCTCGTGCCGAAAAAGGAGTTTGGTTTGCGAAAAATGGAGATTTGGATTCGGGAGCCAAGTTACGAACGGGAAAGGTTTTGTTTGAAAAAGCACCCCGCTCGCCCAGAAAATATCCGATCTTTACTGGAAAAACTTTTTATTGCAAAACTTTAATCATATAACAAAGAAATAAACAAGATAATAATAAAAAGAAGTAAAATGGGCATAACAGTAATGATAAGAAATAATAGGGGGGTTAACCGTAATAAAACAATCACTGAAATACAGAAAACAGAGCATCAGAGTTAGAAAACAGAGCAAGAAAAATAGTTTTTACCAGTTGTGTCGTACGACACTCTTGTTTGTGCCGCACAGTGGAAATGTCTATGTCGTACGGTATAACTGGTTATTGGATGAAATTCTGATCTTTGACAGAAGATGGGAAATAAAGTTTTTCTTCAAAAACAAAGGTTTTCTTGATCAAAAATCATTTTAGAAAGCTAGAAATAAATAATGTACCTCCCCGCGAAGACGGCATTTCACGACAACAGATAATGTCGCGTAACACTCGTCCGAGAGATTCGTGTTTTGTTGAAAAATACCCTTCTGAATCCGAGGAAGAGTTAAGGAACTCCCCTCAAACTCAGTAGAGCCCCCTCAGAGAGCGAACGCTTTGATGGAAACACGGGTTTATACCTCGGAATAATTTTCTTCGGATGGGACCACCGGCTGGGTTTTAGACTGTGAATATGGGTTTTGATGGTAGGATCTTTAGGACGATATTTGGATCACTGGAAGTATGAAGAGTTTTAAGGGTGAGTGAGAGTGAGAGCTTGAGAGAGTTTTGAGTTTTCTGGAAATTTTTCTCGACTGAAAAACCACAGCGATTGGCGGTGGAGCTTGGTTTAAATAGGCGGAGGAAGTTGATTATTTTTGCACGTAATGGAGATTCTTCACGCCACTATTGCGAGCTACGGGTAGGCTTTTTCCTTTTCAAGAAACTGATTTCGTGTTTGCCAACTGAAACTGAGCTGCTGGTCATTCCCCAGATTCGCGCTGAAGAAGATGTACCGTACGGCATATACAGTTGTACCGTGCGGTGCAACTATGTCCGCCGTACGATGGAATTGGCAAAAAAAATTGTATTTTTCAAAAGTGTACCGTACGGCACACTTAAACTCTACCGTACGGCACAAATTGTGTGTCCCGTGCGGCACTATTAACAGGCCAAACTTCGCAGGGCCGCCCCGGGTGCTACCGAACTCCGTTTTGCGCATGGTTCGTACCGTTGGAAAGCTTGTTAAGTCTACTTTCTAACCCAAGTAGTTTGAAAACAAAATAATTTGTACATGAAACGTTATGATGATTTTACCCTCAAGTGGTTGGAAAAAGAGTCGTTTTGGTCTCCTCATATCTCCCTCATTTCAAAACGGATCGAGACAAATTATATAGGGTAAATTTCACTTAGCTCCCTTGAGGTTTCTGACAATTACAGGGACCTCCCCTAAGGTTTTTGAAATGCCACTGACCTCCCCTACGTTTGAAAATAAATATCACATACCTCCCCTGCCGTTAAAAAATGCCTATCGGTGTTAACTTTGATGGTGAAATGCCATTAATGCCCTTAAATTCAAACTTTAATTTATTTTTTCCTTGTTTGTCTTTTACCAATCTATATATTGTGTATTCTTCACTTTTTGGACACATACTGTTTTGTCAACTAGTTTTCACCCGAGAGTTAATTAGTGTTGTTTGCTCCTTAGAAGTTTAAGTGGTTAATTACTATGGTGACTCTTGGGAGATCTTTGTGTCTCAAGTAAGAGACACCGTACACTCGTGAATAGGAGTCAGACACACAAGGTACTTTAAAGGGTTCTTAGCAGTTTGCATCTTTCTGTATTTGTAAAGCATCTATTTCAAGTGAAGTTTTCTTGGCACTTATCTCATGTTTTAATTCATATGCAACTATTATAGTGTTATGTGCTTATGAAATGTTTTGTTTTGAGCATGGAAATTAGGTTTTATTGATATTCCCATCGCTACTTTCGTATATATATTTTATAGCCAAAGATCTTATGGTCCACCGCTGGTGACACTTGACATGATAATTGTGTCGAGGTGATGTTTATATGACTCGGTAATGTGTTATAGGGCTCTCAATGAGTGGTGTTTGACGGTCTTGACCATCAATTAGATCATCGTGTTGGGATATGTACAAGGTTATAGTACTGTGGGACACGTGGTCGGTAGTTAACCGAATTGGTGGCTATTTAAGTTATATCGGATGTTTTGCTTTATGCAAGTGCTAGATATTTAGTTTTAATATTCTTGATTTAGAAGTTATTTTTACATTGTTCACTGCATCACATGTTTTGGATTATTTTATATGCAAGTTCTTTGAATAAGGTAAACGGAACAATGAATTTTTGAGAATTCTTTGAATAAATAAGATCGGTTTTCATAAGACACCTTTGTATATACATGTTAAGTTCTACATGTGGAGGTTAAGGGTTTAACTAGTGGGTGTAACTCAAAAGGTGTGGCTCTTGGATTTAATCTAAATGGTGTAATCATTGGAGGCTAAATCAAGTAGTGTGAAGTAAATGAAATGTAGTTTCATTGGAGGAAATAACAAATGTGTAGATTGGTTAGTTTCTATCGGTTTGATTACTTAGTTGTTCTAGACAACTACGTCCCACAGGTTTAGTTCTAAATTTAATTATTTAGGGGATTGGTTTATATGCTTATAATGAGTATTCATAAGTTTTCATGGATACAAAGGTGCCTGATACATTAAGCATGGAAACCATGGATAAAAGTGAGTCTACTTTTTGTGGGGGTTTTCTCTCTTGATTTAAAGTGTGAGGTTTTTATAGTGAGATGGGGTGACATGGTATTTCGTCACAGATATTTCTCAAAGAAATCACTTATGAATGAGGGTTAGTAGTTATGATTGTGATGTTAGTCCGGACACGAAATTCACATAGTGAACTATGATAGTTTATAACTATGGAAAATATTTCCCTCACGGTAATGGTAAATTCTTGCAAGGATTTTTATGTGGTAAACATCAACAGGCATGTGACTCAGCCCAATTTATTTTGATCACTCCTGGTGGAAACTCGACGCATCGCTTGTTACATGCTTCAAGTCTTGAGTTCAATGAGCAAAGTACACCATATGTCGTGATTGCACGCGCTTAATGAATTTTATATACATCCCAAGGAAAAGTGCTTGGTACCTGTAATGTAGAAAACAGGAGGTTGAGCTACTTAGCTCTTAATAGGTTTCAAGTGTTATAATTACAGGACACTGGAAAAAAACCTACCTATATGAGTGTGGAGGTGGTGCCACTTCCTATAGGTCTCGGGGGCTTTGACTTTAGAGCACTCATGAAACCAAGATAAAGACCCAAGGCCAATCCACAGGTCAGCTTTTATGAATTACTTAAGGAGAAGAAAATTTGTGTGTGAGACGTGTCCGGTTAGTCAACATGGATTGCTAGCTCAAAGACAAGTCTACTATGCTCTTCCGATTAACTTTGATGTGTTTTCACTATGTGAGTGGTTAAAATCGTGAGATACTTTCACTTATGCACAAGTTTTCCGAGCTTATCCAATGTTTATTTTCAATATTTTGAAAATGGTGGGGGATTGTTGGAACATTTCCAAAATATTTAATGAATATTAAATGTTGTAATTGGTGAACGGTTTTAATCTAATAGGTGTGTCTATTTAGATTAAATGAATAGATGCAATTGTTGGATTAAATGCAAGTGGTGTGTCTATTCGGTTTAAATGAATAGACATAATCAAACCAAAAGGTGTGACTGTTAGGGTGAATTGAATAGACATGACTATTGGGTTTAAACAAATAGATGTGACTTTTGGCCAACGGTCACATCTATGCCTATATATAGGCTAGGGATTCACTCAAACAGAAGTATGAAAACACAATCAATTGGTTTCTCTCACTAGTATTCTCTCTCTTTATTCTTTATTGGTCGCTCGCAAAATCCAAAGGCATTCTGGTTCTTCTTCGTCTGTGCATGACGCAGTTGGACAAACAGTTAATCGAGACTGGGCTTCATTGTATGTTGGAGTCGAATTCGCCGGCAGCCCGGTGCACATTAAATTCACTCAAATTGGTGGGGGCGAATATCGTCTTAAGAATAGCGACATTGTAACGCGCCTTGAAGCACCCATTTATTCTCTCCAATTTTATCCACTTCCTTCATGTATACGATTTTTGCACCAACAATTTCCCCGTATTTATGAATTAGGTATTTGGGTTTGGTACATTTACTCCTATTCTATCATCTAGACTTCCCGCTTACGCGCTTAGAGAAACTGATCTTTTTGTTATGGTTCTTGCAACTTTGTCGGTCATTCACTCTAAAGCCCCTTTCCGTTGCAAAAAAAATGACAAAAGATTTTGAGAGCAGTGAATCGTAAGTGAAGGAAATGAAATGAAAATCCATGTAAGAAACGAATTTTTAGGATATGTTCAATTTGCAAGACCATTTGTAAACAGTTGTCTTGTGCACCTATCTTTTGTCTTTCTCTTTTCGGTTTTCCTTTTTCTCCGGCAAATTAAGTACTTTTATCTTCCATCAAAAGGTAGAATTTAGATGATCTTTGAACATCACACTGCTTCATCAAATCATCATTGGTAAATGATTTGGATGTTGGATGCTTGAATTTCCCGTTCAACACTTTTAGAGCAATTTAGCCTCCGTTTTATTTCTACGTTACTCATCTCTGCGTAACCATATAAAGTTTTTGGTATTTGGTTACACAACTTTTTGGAGTAAAAAACTTTTTCCGAGTCGAATCATTCCAAGAAATTGAAGGAAATCGAACTGCACCTTACTATGCCAAGAAAATGGTAAAATCTCTAATAAAATCCTTCCCACTTCTGCAAATTGATGAAAGACCATGACAATTATATGGGCCTTATGGCTGGCTTTGTGGGTAATGGGTTAACCATCTCTAGTCACCAACTAATGGGCCAGATTTTGTAGATTGGGCTACTATACCAGTTCCTATATAAAGGCAAGGTCGGTTCTTATGGATTTGGATTCTCTCCGTCACAAGTTTTGGACTGGGCAGGACAGTTCAAATCTAAATCATATGTTGGTATAATCAATGGTCTAGGTATGCTCAGAGAGTCTTACATGTAAGAGAACCGTTACCAGTAACGGTCTCTGAGCAAATCCGTACCATTAATTTACAGCAATAGATGATACAGATTTAGACTGTCTCGTCCAGTCTAAATTGAAGAGTGGAGAGAATCCAATCCCGTTCTTAAACACCTAAAACATACAAGATCAATAACATAATCGAAGATGAAGTCCAAATTAACTGCGCATAAAAGTTCATCCCAAGTCAGAACATTGTTGCTCTGTGATCAGGTTGGAAATTGCTATGCATCCAATCTCCAGCTATTGTTTCAGAACCAATTCACCAGCTATTGTTTCAGAACCAATTCTTCAGAATATTCTTGCTAACACGTCTTATCATTTTCTTTTGTTTTGTTGCATATGATAACACCATAGGATTTCGATCCTATTCTGTTGGCCTTCGGGAGCAGAGTATTGATTAACAGAGACAGTCGGTGAAATCTTGGATTTATGAAAGACCTATGAAAGCATTTGCCAATTGATTTTGAGTTGGATGCTTTCACATGGTATCAGAACGGGGCCCATTCCACCCCATATTTTTAAAAATTCTCAATCCACACCCCGCGATCCAACAAAAAGGCTGCACGGTGATAGACCTAAAACGATGCTACACGTGACAAACCACAAATGCGGCTGCACGTGAGGGGAGATGTTAAGGAAAATACAATCTCAAATGCTTGGGGATGGAATGGGTAATTACTCAATAACTTGAGGGACCTTTGCACTCATTGTCAATTAGTTTTGAATTGAATATAAAGTTTTCACAGCAAAAAAAAAAGGATTTTGCAAATTCTAAAGTATTTTTTGCTTTTTGGTACTTTCTTGCATTCACTTTGAGACTAGATATAAGTTACTTACTTTCTGTTTCTTAATCTTAAAACTGAGTTTTTTTCCCGCCAAAAAAAATCTTTAAACTGTGTTTCAATATCCAACCACGAAATGAGTTTCCTTGATAGTGTGTTCCAAGCCAATTTGCGCGCACCTCAGACAAATCTCTATATAGTCCATTTCACAACGTTGCATACATTTACACATGAGGTTAAATGGGCTCAAAAATTACTGACACGGAAAATCGAACTTGAGACCACATGAGGGAGTGAACTCCTAAGACTTAAGCCAAGGCCACCAAGATAAAAACCCTTGGGTTTAAAATAAATTTAATTCAAGTTTGCGGGTGCTCCTATTCGAAGTCATCATTTCCAAACTACCCCTCCTTCTGCTGAGTCACATAACAGTTCATTAAAAGACAAGTTTGTTTGGGCTATCTTAAATTAAATTAAGATTCTTAATTATCTTTATGTTAATTGTTAATGACAAGGTGTTTGCTTATACAAAAACTGTCTTTTTGGTTGTTCAAGAAGCCCAACAGGACCCTTAAAAAGTTTTGCCGAAAAGCTACCTTAAGAAATATAACAACAGAACTCATCTAGTTTCCAATCATTGGGGGTATGGACAAGGGATGATCGGAGACAGACCTAACACAAAGTGACTGCTCTCAGAGTATCACTCAAACAGTGACCCCCCTAAACCTCCAAGAACCGAGGAGCTACAGGAACGTTTTGCTGCAGAACCATACCCTCAAATCAAAGCCGAAAGGCATCAGGAATGGCAGGTCTAGAGACCCAAATTAATTTATATGCTCATTACCATACTTCATTCATTCATGGTCCACAGCACCTCACTAATGAGCAAAAAAAAAAGCTACCTTAAGAAATAAGAAGTGAAAATTAATCTATAAAAGAGGAAAGCACAAACTCAAAAGATTCCTATGGGCGAATCACCAATTCATATTAGTAACTGAAAAGCGCTTTCTCCATATTCCCGGAAGAAAGAAAGGGATGTGCAGCTGCAGTGTTAGGTGCACTCTTTTTGGGCGGTAATGTAGGGTGTCTTAGACCAACTTGCGTGTATCTCGGATTAATTCCTACAGCTCTTCCCACAACCGCATTCAAATTTCTGCCCTATCAACTTTCGATGGTAGGATAGTGGCCTACTATGGTGGTGACGGGTGACGGAGAATTAGGGTTCGATTCCGGAGAGCGCCGTTTCATACACTTAAGCGATGGACATTTATTTTATTTCTTCATTTTAGCATAATCTTATTGTGTATCTAGAGATAATAACCTTATTATGCATCTAGAGAGATACTTTCACGCTGTGGACGCAAGGTTTTATTATGGAGATTAAAAATGGAAAAAAAAAAGAAAAAAGTGATCACATTTACTAAAAGCTTAGCCGGCTAAAGCAAATATCAATTGTATTCTAAGCAAAACCCATCCCCTCCAATGATGAAACCCACTACGCTAAAGATAGAAAAAATTAAGGCATGAAGATTCCTAATTAATAACATTAATTTTCTAGTTTGTATTAGCATCAGGGTGTGACTAATAACCCGCTATCTGCAAAATGGTCCTGCCTTGAGATTTAGAAGTTTGGTCCCATTACTAGTAAACTCTTGCGACCACCGGGAGTTATTCTCGGTCGTTATCTCCTGGGCACCAGAATTAATCGATATGCGTGGAAGCTAGTTCGGATATCCGGTTATAAAGAGAAAAAAAAAAAAAGAAAAACTATCATCATTGCTATTATGATGAGCATTATAATTAATCAACCTCATCATTGGTTAAAGTTGCACATGAGTGGCGCACTATATAACCACCAAAGAATGGAAACAGACCTAAACACTCGATTTCTAGCCTTAATTTGCAATGCTAAAGAGAGGTGCCATTACAATCTTCCCCTCTTCCAGCTCCACCGTGGTGGTCGGGCGGAAGTGGTGGCGGCGGCTGCCGAGGCGGCAAAAAGGTGGCACCATACGGTTGGGTAACAAGCGTAGAAGGAGATTCTATCTCCGGTGCCGCCGGCCGGTCTTGAATTGGGGGATTCTAGTGTGCCCTTTTCAGATGTTGAATAAAATCATTATGAATATGGCTTCAAATGGAAAATTATTGGAGAACTGTGATTGGTCTTTACCCATTTTTCGACTGTTCCCCCTGTGTTAGATATTGCTAACAAGCAATTCCGCCCTTCTTCTTGTTTTTTCCTACTTTTCTTCGTGTAAATTTATGTCATAAGTGGGCTTGCAACAAGGTGGAAAAACAAATGTGATTTTCTTGCAGCTGCAACTTCGTCTTTTACCAAGTATACGTACGTTTTTTTTCTTTTCTTTTTTTCGATAATCGTTTACGCGTTTGTTTGAGAATTAACTTGTGAATTGCATCAGGATTCAGGACATCATCATTCTTGTGGAATTATTATGAAACAATTACCAAACATATCATGTCTCGTAAATACTCAATACATATAAACCTCACGATATATAATCATATAGTACGGGAATAAGCTACTCAAAACAGGAATGGTACCAAGAGATGTCAAAGAGCAAGAAAGGGGTGAGAGTAAGCTAATTTTTGTTTGGAACATATAATTTGATACCAAACGTGGCCTTATTTGACAACAGTGGATCCTTTTTAGTGAAAGTGGTAGTGGTTTCTCGAGGATCCGGAGACTGCAGGCCCTGCCAACCGATCTATGCCGTTCAAATATGTTCAACCGACACATTTGAACGGCATAGATCAGTCGGTTGAACATATTTTAAGGGCATAGATCAGTTGGCAGGGCCTACCATCCCTAAGGGACGGCAGAGTCCCCGGATCCTCATCTGAAATGGGGGATTTGCAGAAGACTGTTCCTTCCTCACAAACTCTAGTCCAGATTCAGATTCATCTGACGGCAAAGAGAAAGAAATTAAAATATCCATGAAAAAAAAAGAAGAAGAAAAGAACAAGAGACTTCCATCAAGCAAAATAATCCCTCTTTCGCTCTTTCCATGGTTACCTTGTGATATCACTGAAATTACCCTTTTCATCAAGGCTTCATACAAAATCTGGACGAGCTTAATAACAACAAACAGCACTTCCTAAGCAAAAAGAACGGGCACCAGTCGTTTTTCTTTTTTTGTTTTTCCACTTCCAATATATACAGGCATTTGATTAAGCACACGCGAGTGGAACATACAAAATAATCAAGAAGTGCTACTATCTTTTTCCAAAAAAGGACAACAGTGTAGGTTGTTTATCATCTGCAGCACCAAGGTTTTTCTTCTTCCTCACTGGACTTGTTCGAGGCTTTTCAGCTTCGCCACTAGCTGGCCTTGTGCCAGCTGAAAGTTCCTCGTAGTCTCGCTTGATGGGGAAATTTCCAGCTCCTTCGTTTGGAAGTGTGGAAATATTAGGCTTTGATTCGTCGTTGCCTTCATCAGTAACTGAAGGATGATCTGGGCTGTCTTGGGTCCCAGGTTCCTCTTTCAAGCTTTTAGGCTGATTGGTTTTAATGAAATGTCCATGCATGCTCCCAAGGTTTGACCCTTGTTCACTATCAACTCCCTTCTTTAAAAAAAAATGTGAGATTGGCTTTGCCTCTTCCGTCTTCAATTTTATCTGCAGAATGTATTATAGAAACGACAAATTAGTATGCTTAGATAAAATGAACGCCGTGAAAATCCACTAGCTAAGCTGAAAACTTGGACCAGGCAATAATCCCTTTTATTAGCTACACTCTTCAAAATCAATCAACTATACCGCATGATCCACCATGTTATTGTCGCCACTGTTCAAATCCCACTCATACATAGGAGATTGACAGGAAACTAAATGTCAGTTTTGGACTTAAGGTTTACAGCCACACCACCATCATTGCTGCGCAACCATTCATCTCGGTTAAGACAATTTTGCTAAAGACCTACTTATTCATTGTTTAAGCCGACCAAGGGTCTTCATCATCTCACGAAAGCATAAATTACGTTCAAAATGGAAAGCACAGACGAGTATTCGAACCTCCATAATGCATTCTGGTCCATCGAAAGAAGGCTTACCCATTGCAGATGTCACAGGGTACCATACCTGTAAATTCAAGTTTTAGTACGGAAGAAAACTATGTTCAGAGTTTATAAGCAAGCTAGTTTAATGAGGCAGATCTACGAGTAACACCAGTTTTTTTTTTTTTTAATTACATATCAGCACTTACCAAATCTGCCCCTTCGTATGGTTTGAGTACTGTCTCAAATTTGGAAGATGGTGATCCAAACAGCCATGTATCCATTGATTCCTTGTCACCTAAAATAACAGGCATCCTGTCTGTAACAAAAAATTCAGAAAGACATCAGTAAGAACTGTTCAAATGTGACACCGGGTCAGTAATGACATGTCTCTGAATCATGAAAATTGTGGAAAAGCACATAAACTAAACTGCAGATATACAATGGATAATGCAACTGCAACCATCAAATCTAAGCAACATCTTGAACCAGCATCAGGCCAATAGGATGAACCATTTAGTTATATTATTAAGGAATGTTGAACAAGCATTTAGAAAGTACTTAATATCACATGTTGTCTGTTATTCTTTCCAATTTTTGCATTGATGCAACCACAGCCACTCTAGGATAGTAGTGGAAAATTACTAACCATGCAGCCACCCTAAAGTTGATGACGACGAAGTTGTCAAGATGGTGAATGTATAAGTAATCTCTCCTGCGGATAAGAGTAAACGAATACTTAGTCCAAAGTGCACAAAACAAGCATCGTCTGTTTAAATAGCAGTACAAACTGAAGCATATCACCAGCTGTCCAATATGGCCAAAAGAATGGGAATGGACAGCTGCAGAAATTAGCTAATCTAGAAATACCACAACCAAAACAGTTATGAGACTAAACCCTTGTATGACCACCAACATTGTGGGGCAAGATCAATTTGCCTAATGCAGCAGCAAATACAATAATCTGTGGGAACAGAGACGTTAAGTCAAAACATGAATGCAACAATGTTAATTCACCTTCAGAGTTCTTCCAAGTATCATAAAGAGCAGCAAACACAAGGGGCCGGCCATCCTTAAAGTGAACATAGTAAGGCTGCTTTTTGGATCCATCTTTTTTCCACTCGTAGAATCTGAATAGTATCGCATTCCCATTGCAGCATGAATATTAGAAGCAAGCAATTAAAGACTGATACAAAATACAGATGTAGAAGAGTCCTCTATTACTATACGACAAGTTCTTCACCTTTGTACTTAATAACTACGTGTACTTTGGGTGTACATATAATTGAGTCGGATGCATAAACAATGTGAAAAATGTTAACTGGCCAAATGTCATTGTAAGCAGACTATAAACATGAAATGTGGATACAGGGCAAATGTTGATCAAAAGTTGAATAGAGGGCTGTTGGTGTATGAGTGTGCCTGAGCCCCGGGCATCAGAAAAAATTCAGGAGGAAAATTCATCAAGTTTTCATTACAGATGATTCCATTAGATTGCCAATCAAACTGAACAAGCACCAGCAAAAACGGAAATGCTATGGAAGCCCGTAGAGACTGTTGTACAAAATAACAAGCAGTTGAATTGTACATTTAGGTTTTCTCTTCTTTGATGCAGAACGAATGATGATTGAATTTCGTCAACTCGGAAAGACTAAGGGAATGAATTATTTCCTTATCCTTGATGAACATGCTTAGCGGAAAAAAGAGCATAAAAAATCGTAAATGAGCCTTTGAATAGAGATGAAGGACAACACATACCCCTCCACAGCCACCACACACCTATTGTTGGGGATAAGACGGCGAAAAGAAGGTTTTTCACGTATCGACTCAGAGCGAGCATTGAACTGTCATACAGAATATATTACAATCATAGTCAAAATTCTAACTGCAAAATTTGCATGATATCACACTCATTGTACAGTAAACCATGCCATAATTTTATAGCCACGAGTGTTGGATACCTTGATATATATTCTTCTAACAGTTTGATCTTTTGGAACCATAGTTAGTCTAACATGGTATTATAGCTTTGGTATAGAGGATGTGTTGGGTTTGCATCTCCCGAGTTTGCATTCGTTTTGTGTTCGCATTCTACTTCTCTCTATGCATCGATCATGCGGTTCAAGCTGTATGTTTCCATCACTAAGGGCAAGACCAGAGTTGCACATAAAAGTGGGTGTTGGAGAGCCTGATATACACGGTTTGACCGTTAACCTCTAGATAATAACCCATCTAGACGTTCAAGCATAAATGTTACAAACATGCCCAATTTGAGCCAGTACATCCTCGATCTTATGGCTACGAGACATGAATAAGACCGCGGTAACGATGTAGTTTACCAAATAATAAGACCAAATGTAATTCCAGGGTTGAACGATATTAGGCTCACACGCAGGACTCAAGTGCAATTTCTTCTTGATCATTACTGTCATACGATCATACGGCAGTAATCATCGTTAGTGTGGTGACACGAAGAAGTAGACAAAAAAGCATAAGTGCGCCAGAGATGCTAGCAACATCTCTTTAAGCAAGGTACAGAATCTAACATTCCCAGCTACGCTTCCACAAAATCTAGTTCCATTCAATTAACACATCCTACTTAAACACGCGGCACACAAGCAACAACCTAAAATGCACAACAGACATGAGGCAAATTTTCAGTCCATGATTATACCATCTTGTAGTGATCGAGTTTCTCATTTTTTTTTGTGAAGCTGGGGATGAGCCCCCACCTCATGCACTGAAGAACCACGCCGTCGCCATCGGAACCACCGTCTTCTCGCCGAATCACGGGAACATCCCTTCCCGGCGAAACATTATACGAGGGCCGGTACCTGAAATTACTCTCGGCTTTTTAGTGTTCATTCAGTCCAAGTACGAAACATATCGGTGACTCCTTCACATATATGGATACGGATACACAAATATAGGCATATTCGTATACATGTTAGTTGTATTGACGAAAGAAGTGAAGGGGATTGATTACCGGTCCATATCGATAGAACGGATGGGGCGACCGTTGAGGCGGGAAGCCCTGGGGATATCGTCGGCCCTCAGAGTACATCGAGCTCTCCCGCACATCTTCTCTCTCTCTCTCTCTCTCTCTGGTTTGTGTCTCTCTCTGTATTGTCAACTGTGTAATGAAGAAGAAGCGAGAATCCAGTAGTGTTGCTCCAGTGGTGGCGGTGGTGGAGTGGTGGTGTTGGGAGTTGGGACCGTTTCACGACCGTTGGATTTGTGGGGTGTCTGGAGGTTGGAATTACATCGGGGTAAATTTAACAGACACCTCCTATAGTATTTTGGAATCAAACTGTAACCCCCCCTACATTCTTTGAAATCACAATGTCACTCCTCTTGCTGTTAAATGATTATCTGCCCAACTTTTACCTATCTACTCTTCTCTAATAGCATCTTTAGCATTAACCCAAATTTTTACCCATATTTAGATACAAATTTGGGTTTGCCCCACTCCAATGTCAAAATGAACTTTTATCCAATTATATTATTTTTTCATATTTATGTGTGTGTGTGTGTGAGAGAGAGAAGAATAAGGTGAACCAAGAGTCCAGAACTAAAGATGGCGGTGAAGAATGAGAGCCAAATCGGGCGCCGAAGATGCCGGCGATGGGGATGATGTTGATAACAAAGGCGGTCGATGATGGTGACAATGACGCTGACGATGGCGGTGAGTCAATGACGATGAAAATAGCAGTGAGTCAATGACAACGACGATGCATTGGATGAGATGAAGATAGTTGTTGGAGAAATGGGTATGGGTTGTGAGTCAGTGACGATGAAAATAGCAGTGAGTCAGTGACGATGACGATGACGATGCATTGGATGGGGTGAAGATAGTTGTTGGAGAAATGGGTAGGGGTATGGGTTGTCTCCAATTTGGGTCAAGAAATGAGCAAAACCCAAGAATGGGGAAGAGTTTCGATCATGCATTGGAAATGTGTTTTTGACAAAATTTCAAATTTTAGTCTTAAAATGGGTCAAGGATGGAAATGTTTAAGGCGCTGCGTTCTTCTTATTGGGATTTTTGGCGTTTTGTCCTTATTAAAAAGAACTCGTTGCTAGTTTCACACTAAATTTTGTTGATAATCGATCCGTTTCAACGTGAGAAATCGAAAAACCCAAATTTTTTTACTTTTACCCAAGTAATTTTTAAAATATTGCTTTCGCTCCAACTTTGTTATTTATAAGCGCGCCCAAAGCGTAGGGCTAGTGTCGGAGTTAGCATAATACCGGTAAGACCGGATCGAATCCACAGGGACCGAACGTACCGAGCGTGAAATTTGT
>JAXBDA010006883.1:0-19295 GCA_036023075.1 Gaultheria prostrata
GCCCGATTATTGTTATGCTTTAGCATGGTGATGTTTTCTATCATGTTCATAGCATACCTAACTCTGTAAGTATTGTTGTATGTATGGGGGCGTGTGGAAGTAGTGAGAAAAAATTGAGATGTGAGAGCTCTTATGGATATCGCCCGACCTTTGCCATGTCAGGTGCGCTTGCATGGCAGGTCAACAAATACCTAATAAAAAATTATTTTTTGTGTTTTGGTGGGAGATGGCACGGGGTTTTGCCCGGCTCTCCCTTCTGGTGTCCTGTGCCTTTCGTTTTTGTGTCGCTTGTGGTTTTATTCTCCCCTATCCCATTACCTAGCAGTGGTTCTTCGGTTGTCTTTATTGCCTCTAGAATGGTTTATTCTAAATCATTTTGAGGCAATATGACACCCGCCAGCGTAATTTATGCATAGAGCAAGTAAACGCAAGGAGGAGATAAGCATCGTGACTACTCATTCAACGAGGTACAAACAACAATATCTTTTAGTTTATTTTGCCACTTGCTCTTTTCACTTGCCAACTATAAGCTTCATCACTTAAAAACTTCAAGACTATGGAACTTGCTGGATATGTGCTTGAAAACTCACATACTTTTCACACTCTACACACGCTATGTAATACTTGATACGAGACGCTTGATGTATGAGGTCCAAGTTGGACCTATTTAGGTAGACAGTAACTTATCGAGCAAATTTTCTGAATCAATTTTTTCATGTTGAAGCGTATTTCGAAGACAACTATTAATCACCAATTTAAGCTAGAAAACAGAAATTACCTATGTGGTTCGGACATATGTAAGAGGTCATGGACAACACTTGTCGGACACTTTGTTGTTTGGACACTTTGGGTCACGGGGATGTTAACTAATGCTCTGGACACTCTTGGGACACTTGATAAACAAGTCGAGGGAGGTGTTAACTCAAATAGTAGACCATAATGAAACTTGGGAAGTCTTATTTTGTGTGCAGATTATGTAGAAGACATTTAAATGATGGAAAGCCTTTTTTGGAAATTCTTTTTCGAATGATGTGGTGATAAAGAGGATTTGAGGTACATATGGTGTTTACATATTTACATCTGGATCGAAACTTAAGCAAATTTTTCCTTTTTATTGATAGAATGGTTTAAATAAATAGTTTTTAAAATGTGCCCCAACTTGATGCCCTCCAATGTTTTACGTGTTAGTGTTGTGTTCATGTTGTGTCTCATGTCCTCGTCGGTGCCGCGTAGGATAATATGTATTGAGGTTTGTATTCAGGTGTGTTGCGAAATCCTCAAAATGGTATAGAATGAGTCCGAGTACCCGCACCCGCACCCGACACTTTTACCTGCACTCGACCGCCACCATATCCATATTCATGTAACATATACACTACGACACAGACATGCATAAATTACGGGCTCCGCATACACTGCATCACCAGTGTGGGGGGTACCGTGTTATGCGATTCTGTGTGCGAATGTGTAATATTGTTGATATAATTTACTGGACTATTAACTTATTGCGCAACCTGACCACAATTTGAGCGTTCGTAAGCGTATCATCTCCAATCATTCAATAATAATCTAGAGATAGAATGCACCAAGGAGGCATAAAACAAGACAGGTCTCTATTTTGTAAGTGTTTCAGAAGTTACATTTGTTTGGTCATTTGAACTTGAACATTTTAATCTTGGACATAGCAATCTTTTATTGGCTCGGGCCTCAGAAGCATTTGGTTGACTAATATCCAAACCATTATTGGTTGATACTTGATAACATGAACAAGAATCTGGCCATTTGTGTTTATGATGTCGTTTTCAATCATTCTTTACATATCAAGACATCCATGCTCGGAAGAGAGACTAAATTATTCTTCAAAGTTGAGAAATACATGAAACAAAGACACTATTCTTTACTTGTTCAAATCTCATTGGCAAGGTTCTCCTAGTTTTCAAGAGGAGGCATCTTTTACTTGTTCATGTGGAACTTAACTTCTTTATTTTGTACATAGAGCTTTTATTGGCTCAGATGTGTAATAGTTGAGTTGCTTAAGATTTTATTATCCGCTAGATCATGTATAGGACATGGTTGTACATCAGTAGCTGTTGTGACTTTGGGGCCTTGGAGGATTGGCTTTGGTATATATGTGAGGTATTGAAGGGCTTTTGCTTCCCCATGGGTCTTGTATAGTGGATTCAAAATGTCTCTTGTAACTTGTTATAGGAGGTGAAGCTCAAGGTTGTCTAACCTGTTATAGGAGGTGAAGCTCAAGGTGCCTCAAGAGAGTCTTGTTGTACAATTGCAGCTGCGGATTCATGGAGCTTTCATTCAGTGCTGGAACGCGGGCGAGATCTCTGTATCTGCTTTGGTAGCTGTTATTTCGCGGTGTGCTTATGGTGAACATAGAAACTTGCATTGCTCTACATATTGGTGCTGTGCTCTTGGTGCTGTTGGTGATCACAGAATATTGCTACTCTACTTCTCGCTGCGCTCACTGTGCTAATTGTAAAAACACGACCTTTGCCATGTCAGGTGCGCTTGCATGGCAGGTCAAAAAATAACTAATAGAATGTTCCTTTGATGTGTTTGAGGGAGATGGCACGGGGTTTCGCTCGGCTCTCCCTTCTGGTGTACCGTCTTCTTTTCTTTATACCTCTTTTCTATCCGTCAGTTATAGTTTGGCGGCTTCATGTGCCCCTCAAATGTTCATTTGGAATCATTTAGAGGCAAATGTGACTTCCACTGCAAGCAAACACAAGGATGGCAATAGCACCATGACTACTTACTCCAAGAGGTACAAACAAAAATGCCTTCGAATCCATAGAGCAACTCACCATATGCATTTCCTGAATATGTTGGTTATTAATTTATTATATAACTCTGGCAAGATATCCTAGCATTTATGTAGTGTCTAGTCGCATTCTTCACTTTTGTCAAGATGAATTTCAATATTTAATTCTAAAAGTTTTCATTTGCAAATTGAAGGTTTTTCATGTGTCCTCACAATTTGGAGGAAGAAGTTATATTTTGCAAATGTGAAATAGTTTGGTTTTGTTGATTAATGAGCTGCTATTGGTTTGAAGAATTGTAAGATTTGAGTTGCTTCAAGTTCTCTAATTACGCACATTAAGGTTGACATCTATTTCAGCTATTCAAATGATGCAACCTAGGGCCTTGGGGCCTGCTTAGGGTTACTGGTTGCAGGGCTTGATCCCTCATTGGTAGTTGTGTATTGGATTTGAAGCATCTCTTGTAATCTTCTGTGGGCGGTGAAGCTCAAGGTGTTGTGGAGGCTCTATTCCCCGTGGGATTGTGGTTTTGATTCAGTGTGGCATCTGACGGGGGAAATATTCATTCTGCTGGGTTGCTGCTATGGCGTACTGTTGGAGAGGATTGTCATACTGGATACTGTGGTTGGAGGTTTAGGATGTCCTACTTGTTGACACCTGACCTTTGCCCCGACCTTTGCCATGCTTGTTTATTCCCTGATCAGTTCTTCATGGGTCATCTTCATTTTGCTGTTTTATGGTTCGTCTAAATCTTTCCAAGGCAATTATGACATGCAAGTATATATTGCCAATGAGCAAGCAAATGCAAGGATGGAGTCAGCACCATCATTCCCCATTCCATGAGGTAAATTAAACAGTGGCTTTGAATTCATTTTGCGACGTGAACTTTTTTGCGTTTTATTTGACTTGTTACTCCAATATATTGGTCAATGTGAAGTGAAATGTAGTCTAGGAAATCGTTTTCAGATTACTGAATAACAACATATCGGGGATATTTTACAAGTTAAGCATCCATTTGCAAATTTCTTGGGTTTTTTTTTTAACAATCTTAAAATTCAACTTGCATGTGTTACTCGTCTGGAGCGAATTTTCCGAATTGTCCGTGTAAGTTATTAAATTGGTTCAATTAATCTAATGTATTAGTTATTCAATTGGTTCAGTTGTTATCTAATGTACTATTTCATGGGCCTTTGGTAGATTGGTTTGGTGTAGTGTACTAGATTACAGGTTTTGGTACCTCTTGGTAGTTGTTTGTTGGAATCTTAGGTTGTGTTTGGTTTGGGTTTTGGATTTTGATTTTTTGGTAATGATTGGAGGGAGAAATAGGGATAATAATTGGAAATAGAGGTTAATGATTGGAGAGAGATGGAAACAAAAATGAGAATAATATTTTAAAATAGGGGTAATAATTAGAGGAAAATGTCATTAATGATTGAATAATAATTGAGAAAACCGGGTCTTGAAATCCAAAACGAACAAGGCCTTAAGGTTGTCTCTTGTAATCTGCTATAGGCGGTGAATCTCAAGATCTAGTGGTGGCTGTATTATTGGCTTTGTTTCACGGGCTCTGGTTCAATCTTGCGTTCAATTGAAGATTGCTATATCTCCTTTCGGATGTTGTCTTCGTGGAAGATTGTTGCTGTATCCTATTTCCGCTTGCAATTCCTGGTGATCTCTGATTTATCCTAATTTTGATTCCGAACTCATCTAGGTTGGTGGTTTGACTGAGTTTCCCTAAATGCATTTCTTCCAGCCTGCTTTTTATTACTCAAAACTGTTCTGAAGTACATTTTAGTTGTATCAGATGTAGTTCTCTTGGCTTTACTGTAATGTAATTTATTGAATGGAAACATCTTATGTAGATTCATGGATGGATGTAATAGCTGGGGACAATCATAATGATGATAGAGGGAATGTCACTCTGTGTTTTTGTGTAAATGATGATTTCTTTTATTCCCTGAAGCTACCGTGCCTCCGAATGCAACGAGGGAAGTAGTGCATGTGGATCGACAGAGGATTGCAAGCTTCATTTGATTGTCACCTGCTGGAAGTTTTTGAGTTTTGCTTCCGAGGCAGTAATATTAGCATGACAACAACGGGCTGCAGGTATTTCTTTTTCCCGTAATTGGCAGTTGCGGCCTAATCGCTCTTGTTATCGTATTTCTACTGAATATGGAGGCGTCGAAGCTCGAAATACTAACTTGACGAGGGTTCGGGTGTTAGCGAGTTACTTTGTCATTTGCTTCCTTAATGATTACATTTTAGTTGCAACCATGAAGTTATTTAGCTTTTTATTTTTTACTACCACCGTCCATCAATTTGCTTGGCCAGTTTTCCGCCCTTTGTGTACCTATCATCATCAGCTGTGTTGGGGTTTCCATTGCTTTTATTTTGAACATTGTGGTATCTAGTTTGCAGAACCGTGTCCCCACTCCTGGGGTGGGAGTGGAAGACAATAACGGGAAATTGGAAGATTGAATTTTCGGAAACGGTATGGATCTAAAAGTGGGCAAATCATAAACATGGTTAACCGAAATTCAGGAAATCTATAAAACAGCATGTGAAAATCTTGGGTGGACATATTATAGTCAAGTGTTTTGAGTTTGTAATCTGTTTTGGCCTACTCCCGTCTGTGGTGATGCTGGGAAAGTAGCCGCAAGTTCCTTATTTTTGCACGGGCAATTTTAAGGTGGTGGTTCATTAAATTGCTCATTCTATGATAGCTTGTTTTTAGGGGTGGGCATACCTGACACGAAAAATAAAATAAATCTATGTAGTTGAGCTAAAAATAAATATCTTTATGAGTAATTTTATACATTAGACATTAGTTTGATGAACTGTTAAGTAAAAAAAATAAAATTTTAACTAGAAATAGGGCTTTTTGATGTGATAAGACAACAGGAATCTGACACGATCAGAAACATGATACGAAAATCTGATAGATTGAAGAATGTTAGTCCCCCGTCCTTTTTTAAATATGTTACCTAGGAATATCAATTGTTTTTCTCTCACATCACATTTACAACTTTTACATCTATTTTCTGCTTACCATTGTCCATATAATAATACCAACTAATTTTTTTAAAAAGAATCTACTTTTAAGGATAAAATAAAAAATGTATTTACTGACCTTTCAAAACTCAATTATTAAGTGGACAACTCAAAATGGGATTATACATGATATGAAAATGACACGAAATGACCACACCTAGTTTTTTTATGATTGATAAAAGAAAATTGAGTGTTTTTATTCAAAATGATTTCAGAGCATATTTCTTTGAGTACCTGAATTTTATGTTGCTGAGTTTTTGGTGAAAATTTATGCGATGGTTGTTTTATGGCCGTTTTTCCATGGATTATTTAAGAGTTACATTTTCATCAGGTCATGTCTTTTTCAAGCTTTTTACCAATTATTAAGAGATTTTTGCGATCGTAGTTGTACATTAGAAGACAAGTTTTTCATTTGGAAATGATTTGAGAGCGTCTTCTAGTGATTTAGGAGTGCCTCTGCTCAAATCGAAAATCGGATTATGTATTGTATGAGTATGAGCAAATTTTCAAGGTTGCTGGAATTCAACGCTTAAAATATCAAACCACCTTGACGGCTTTTGACCACCCATCCAACATCCCATCCAACATCTCCCACTTGGCCAATCAGACCCCGTCTTTTCCTTCGACGAAACACAGTCTAGACCTCTCATATCATTTGCATTACCGCCAAAATTTGAGTCTTTGAAATTTCAGTCTTCGATACTTATGGTTGGTTTTAATTCATTCACAAGTCTCCCAAACTGGAAGGATGTATTTTGTACTGGCATAGTGTTCTCTCCGACTCAAATTGTTGGTCATGTTCAAATTTTGATGGAATTTTTTAACTGTTCATCTCTTTCAATTTATAATACTCCAATATGATATTTGTAGATATTTTAGAAACTTTAGACTCCCTCTGTTCCAAAAATTGGTCCCTTTTTACTATTTGGGACCTCTTTAAAAATCGTCTATATTTTTTAATTTGTATTATTTTTTATATCGAATATGGATCTTGTTTGATAGATCTCAATTAGTTTTATTAAACAAATTTTTTAAAATCCTGTTAAACTTTATTGATTGTGAAATGTAAATAATTGTTTGAGTGTCACGACTGCCCTAAAATGATCAACAATTTGGAACAGGGGGAGTAATAGAATAAAGTGAATTTTTATTAAATCAGATTCAGCAAATTTTTTTGTATTATAGATAGAAAGATGCAAACAATTTTTAAAATGACATCGAAATTTGAATAGGAATTATAACAATTTGGAAACGGACATACTCCCTCCGTCCTTTTTATAGTGTGTACATTTTTATTTTGGGCTGTCTCTTAATAAGTGTATGTTTTGAAAAGTTAGTGAGTACATTTTCTATTTTGCCCTTAAAAGTAGATTCTTTTTAAAACAATGAGTAGATATAATTATATTGATTTAAAAATGGCATTGAAATTTGAATAGGAATTACAACAATTTGGAAAACGAATGGAGTATGTATATTTTTATTTTGGGTTGTTCCTTAATAAGTGTGTTTTGAAAAGTTAGTGGGTACATTTTTTATTTTGCCCTTAAAAGGAGATTTCTTTTTAAAAAGTTAGTGGCTATTATTATATTGATAATGATAAGTAATGAAAAGTAGATGTAAATGTTGTAAAAGTTGATGTGAGAGAAAAATAGTTGGAATTTTCAGGTAACACACTTAAAAATGATGGAAGGAGTATTATAGACAGAGATGCCAACAATTTGAAAATGGCATTGAAATTTGAACGTGACTTTTAACAATTTGGAAATGGAGGGAGTAATAATCTTAGGACGTGTAGTCGTGTATTTGCTTCACAATTTCAAGATTCGGGGAGGCCATTCTGCGATAGGAGTAACAAATTGTTTTTAGAATACGACTCTCATCATACTATAAGGTAAACCAATAAAAGGTTTGAGTTTATTTCTTCTTTTTTAAAGCATAGGGGAGATTAATATGATAATTTGGTTAACCATCGCACGGTGGATCCATAAGCTCAAAATGGTAAGAGCGCCCAAATTGGTCCTCCGACCGTTGGGAGGATAGTGGTTCAAATCCACTTGGATTCTTTTCACTTTCAACTGGTCATTTAAATTCTGATTGGGTCCCATAGAAGTGGTGCACATTTAGTGTACACCAAATTGGTTTCTTTTCACTTTCTACTAGTCATATAAATTCTAATTGGGTCCTACAGAAGCGGTGTACACCAAAATGGTGTACCCCTAGCATGACTCTTTGTTAATCTTGCGTCGTTTTTTTGTGATTTCTTGATTTGTCTCGTGGAGAGGAATCTAAAAAGTCCACATTTATGATAAAAAAATTACAAAAAGTTCACTAAAGAAAAATAATCCAAATTTTGTGGTTTATTGGATTTTTTTTGTTTTTATTAACAAAATTTTAGTTTGGTTAATAATTTTATACTTTATAGATTTCTCTCGTCGAGACAAATTAAGAAGTCACAAAAAATCGACGCAAGATTAGCAAATGCGAATTTTTTTTAAATAAGGACAAAAAAAAAAAAAAAAACCAAACTGATTTATTTTTTACCTAAAGGAGTCCTTAACATCATAATATTTGCTATTATCTCCGTCAGCTTTTGTTGGTTCTGCATCAATTTTTATTGCTTATAACTTTCAATATGAAGCTTAAAGAATAAAAAATATGAATTTTGTTTGATAGATCTCCTCTAATTTTAGTATGCAAAATTCACAAAATTATGAAAATTATTGATATAAGCAATTAAAAATGGCATAAACTTTTTAAAATGGATCAACAAATACGGACAAAGAGAACTTATATAAGCCAAAATTCAAGAAATTTATATTTATTGTTTTGGTCCCCTCTAAGTGAAGATCTTGACTCTGCTCTTGCAGGGGTTTAAGTTTTTTAGTTTCACCTATTTCTTTTATACATACTTGTTTGGAATAGCTTATAATTGGACCAGCTTATGGACTTCTTTTTTATATTTTGAACGAGAAATATATTGCATTAATAATAAAACGGATTATTACAACTAAAAAGAACAACCAAAGTACAAAGGGAGAAAAAGAGAGCGCCGACGTCGGACCCATCAATCGATCTGTTCATGGAGATGAGTGGAGAGTCCATGGATATCTGGAGTGGTAAGCTTGTTTCCCTTGCTGGATTGTCAGATCTACTGCAGACGCCTTCACCATGGCCGCCGGAAACAAGATGTTGAAACATAGGTTAAATGTCCTCCAAACCTCAATCCGTCGGGCATCTCCAATCAAGCTCTAAACCTCAAAAATAGAGACCGGATGTGACATATTAAAAGAAGATTTTATAATTTATCTCCTTTATTCTTCAACTTTTTGTACTTTATAGAGGGACCCATTGTACTTTTTAGAGATTTTGATCTCTAAATTTGCTTTTGGGTCTCTAAATATAGAGACTCACACCTCCATTTTGGTCTCCAAATCTCTAAGAAGGACGGTGGGTACCTCCAAAAAGTATAAAAAATTATATAAAAGAGGGATCTAATTACAAAATTTTCCCTCTATATATCACATCCGATCTCTAAAATAGAGTTTTAGAGCTTGGTTGCGGATGCCCTCATACTTCACCAAACCTCCACTTCTCTGACCTCACTCTAGTGCCACAACGACCCGAACCAATCTCGTAACAATAATGCTACACACACAGCAGGTCTACATAGCAGCTAGCAAAACGTTTTGCTAAAAAAAAAAAAAACCCAAAGTCCTGAAATCTGAAAACCCCTTTCCCCTCTCCCTCTCCCTCTCGTTTCCATCGCCTTCTCTCTCTCTCCCCCCTCAATGGCAGTCATCCGGATTCGCAATCACCCCCTTCTCAAGCTCCTCCATGGCTCGAAACGCCGATTGAAACCTCGGCTCCATCTCCGCCACGAACTCGTCGGTAAACCCAACCCGACTCACATCCAGGTACAACCCTAGCTCCTTGTGCTGGTACAGCCAATCCACAAACCTCGGCCACAGCTCAATCGGATCCTTCGTCAGCCCCTTCTTGTTAATTTCAATAGCAGGAAAACTCCAAAAAAATACATATCACAGGCAGTCAATATGTATACCTTGAGGCTTTCGACGACACCAGGAACGACTTCATGCTCGAGTCCTGAATACTCCCCCTCCGTATTCTCCCTCACCACAACGATATCCACGTTCTCGTGCCGCGTGGCAGCCCCTGCAAATTAAAGCAATTCACAAGCGAGGCGTACAAATCGAGCTCCTTCCTCAGCTGCACATTCAGCGAGCTCACGCCGCCGCCCACCGGAGTCCTCGACCCTCCTTTCAAGCACACCTTGTTCTTCCGTATCGACTCGAACACTTCCTGTGGGACCGACTTCATGTCGCCATGGACCTCGTACCGCTCGAAGTACACCGGCGCTTGCATCGCCTGCATGACTTGTTCGACGGTGTTGGTGACTAAGGGTCTGATTCCGTCGCTAGGGATTAGGGTGACGGCGCGTGGAGCGCCGTCTCCGGGTCAGGGCATGTAGGTTACGGTTCGGGTTGGACCCAACCCTAGGTGAGGGAGCTGTTTAAGGATCGGAAGGGTTTGTCGAGCCATGGGTGTGGAATTCTACTCCTTTTGACTTTCTTTGTGGTGGAGAAGATGAAGTTTTTTAGGGTTTTGACTTTATGAATGGAAGAGAGAGAGAGAGAGAGAGAGAGAGAGAGAGAGAGAGAGAGAAGGCGATGGAAACGAGAGGGAGAGGGGAAAGGGGTTTTCAGATTTCGGGACTTTGGATTATTTTTTTTTAGCAAAACGACGCCGTTTTGCTAGCTGCTGTGTAGACCTGCTGTGTGTGTAGCATTATTGATCTCGTAACCCCCGCGTAAAACTTCTTTCTATTCAGAAAAAATTACCTTGATTAGAAGAGATATTCTCGTGAGCAAATTGTTCATTGATTTACATAGAACTAGTCAACTAGGGGTGAAAATAATAACTGATGAACCGGACCCGGGATTTTTTTTTTCGATTTTTCCTGTTCGGCCCGTTTCATGATAATTTAAAATTTTGAAAACCGATTCAGTTTTCAGTTCGTTTTTTTTTTTTAAGTGATCCCCGAACCGGTTTCACCCTTACATAGAACCTATCTTTATAAGCCACTGAGGAATGCGTTTAGAAACATGGTTTAGTGTTTGCATTTGTGGATTTGTTAGGGTATCCTTATCAGCCTCACATAAAAAAACACCAAATTTAACCTGAAAAACACCTTTTATAAATTAGCAAATCACTTTTCTAAAAATTCACAAAATTAGACTCTCTATTGTAACTTCATTATATTAAACTATTTTTTTTTTTTACTCCTACTCCCCAAAAGTAATAATTTAAAAAGTGAACAGTGCATGAATAGTGACTTGGTGCGTGAACAGTAGCAAAGTTAGAGTTCTGCAAATTTGATGACTGGATTTGGTGCGCCTAATTTTGAGGGTTTTTTGGGATCTTAACTTAACAATTTAGCCATCAGGGATTTGATGCCCCTGATGGTGATGCTCTTAGCTTGTTTATTTTATGTTATACTGGTACTCGTGTTTGGCTCCTATGTATGGAAATTCTCTATTTCTCCCCCAAAAAAAACTCAGCATAGGACGAATTTTTCCGTATCACATATGTTTTTTTCTTTTTTTCCTTGAAACATAAAATAAAATAAAAAACTTTTGACAGATGTGATGCCTTCTGAACCAATTTGGAGCCATTTTTTTTTTCACTGAAATGCATCCCCATATTTGAAGCTAAACATGGTTTCTTTGTATCTTTTGATTTGGATTCTTAACAAAACTTCTTTTTTTTTTTTTTTTCATTTCTGAGTTCCCAAGAGGTCAGTGGTCACCCCCTCTGGTGTCAAATGTCAATTGCTACTTCATGCAATAGATTTAACTTTTAAGCACGTGGAACCCTTTCTCCAGGTTGCTGAGGGGACCAAACACTTACCTCATTTATGGGATCTTTATCGAATGGCAAAAAAAAAAAAAAAGCACATCAGAGCTGACAAACGCGGAGGAGAGGGGACTGGAAAAGAAAAAAAAGCTATGGACAAACTGCAAACAAAGCCTAATATATCCATTGATCGTCATAAAATAAGCTCTCTACCAAGTGAAGATACAGATGATATTTTCAAGAACAAATACAACAACAGAATCAACAAATACAATTAGGATAATAAAAATGCACTAACAATTGCGTGTAACAGATTTGTCGTGTCCCCTTTCCCTCCAAGCTGCTCTTTCTCCCTCCTACGCAAAACTACACCGAAACCAAGACACTATTAAGCTCTCCCGTTTCTTCTACTTCGACATCCTCTTTGGTTTCCTTCTTGTTTGAGTAAAAATTTGAAACACGCCAGTAGTAGCATAGGTTCACGAAACTCACCACCATCAACATTTGGTAGTACTTGTCCAGGCGACTGCAGTTTAAAGTGTCGCGGAACCAGCTCCTGAAAAGGAAAACAAATAAACCATTAAGCAAGCTTCCGAACCCTATCACAGCTTCATTCAGCGCTGATCCATATTTCTCCATTGGCACATCAGAGACCTGAACCTCAAAGAAAAGATCCAGGCCTTGTTTGCCAAGCCCTTGCATGAGTCCCAGCAGGAAGAACTGTGGTGCCAGCCGCATAATACTCATGGGTATAACAGCATCTTGGTTGATACACAATCCGTTCTCCGCAATGGCATGCAACCTGCGAACCTCGACAAGCCACGAAACGCTACAACAAAATATGGATAGCACCATTGCTGTCCAGATTCCAACTATAATGCCTTGTGTTTTTAGTGGTTTAGGTATGTATTTAGACAGGAGTATGGAAAAGGTAGAGCTTGCTGTAGACGTGATTATATTCCTGATCATAAGAAGTATATAAATAGAGACCGTAGGATGCATGTTGTTTCCTTGCTCAGTAAAGAAAGTGTCCCCTGTTGATAGTACCAGACTAAACACCAGAAAAGTAGTCCACATGGGAAACATTATAGAAAGAGGTTTCCATTGCTCCACAAGGCTTCCTGCACAAACCGCCGGGCCATCGTTTATATTCTCTTTAGGGCTAGCACGGGAGATTACGGCAGTAGTAGCTTCATCCACTGATCTGCATTCCAAGAAAACTTATAAACACTGATGCCAACCTACTTATATTTAAAATCCTGCCAATACGTCATTCCAAGTTATCCCCAATCAAAGATAAAGATGCAGAAAACTCATTACAAATGATGTGTCTGAGTTGTTGACCTGTCATTTAACACTAATGCAGAATATGTTGTGTTAAATACCCATCAAAATATCTCATGCTTACCAAATATACATACATATATCATCGAAATTTGATCGGGAAACGGGAGTCCCGCATTTTATTCAAGATGGGGGATCCCTTATAGGATCCATCGTGCATATTAGGCAGGATCCTATGAAGGATCCCGCATCCCGCTCACGGCTTCCGTGCGGGACTCCCATTTTCCGATCAAATTTCGACGATAACTGCTTGGATCAAGCCCTTCCCGGTAATTTTTTTTTAATCCTAGCGTAGACCCTTAAAAACATGTTTTAAATACATTGCATGGTTCAGATCGTCGAAATTTGATTGGGAAATGGGAGTCCCGCATTTTAGACAGGATGGGGATCCCTTATAAGATCTACCGTGCATACATATTCCCTTATAAGATCTACCGTGCATACATACATATATATAGAAAGAGGATCTTATAAGGGCTCCCTTACATAGCTTATGTAAGAGATTTTTCGTTCGAGATTGAATTTCAACAATTCGAACCGTTAGATGCGTTTAGAATGTGTTTTTAAGGTCCAACGCGAGGATTCGTAAAAAACAAATTACCCGGAAGGGCTTGATTCGAGCATTTTTCGATAAAAACGTTATATTCAATCTCGAACGAAAAATCCCTTACATAAGCTATGTAAGGGAGCCTTATAAGATCCTCTTTCTATAGATATATGTATATATATGTCATTGCCACATCATACCGGCAAGAGTTTCTGTATAGAAGTCGAGAATAGCATTTTCCTACACACACACAAAAACAGAGAGAGAGAGAGAGAGAGAGAGAGAGAGAGAGAGAGAGAGAGAGAGAGAGAGAGAGAGAGAGAGAGAGAGAGAGAGAGACCTGTGGTAGAGGAATGCAACACAAGAACAACAAATAACCAATGCCCATCACTGATGTTGAACAAATGAACTTTACAAGCCAATTATCATTGCTGAAGATCTTGAGAGTGAGAAGTGCACTCAGGAATGAGGCAGTGATCCACCACACATTCTTTCTTGCATTTACTCTACCTTCATCTTTGTCCAGCCTCGGTTCATGGGCCGTTAATTGACCAACTAGGAATTTTTTCAAGATAGGCACCCCTCCGGATTTTCCCACAGATATCAGAAGCACGGCAGGTACAAAGTACATCCCGGTCTTATCATCAGGAATCGAATGGAAGGCCGAAATGCATAACATCACCATTCCCTGCATTTTGGTCGAGGACAATGTTCAGCTTAAATTGGAAAATTTCTAAGAAACAAATAAATACAGGAGTACTCATATCGTATTGCCATCATCACATGGTGGACATCAGTTCTAAAGAAATACTCCAAAATAAGCCAATTAAGCATATGAAAAAACAAAGAAGATAGGGTCATTTGTATTTTCTTCTTGCTCTTAAGATATTTTTATTTTCTTCTTGTCTTGTACAGTATAACGATTATTCCTTAACCGAATACCATAAAAGATCAACGTAGCAAGTGACAAGCAACTAAAGCAAATAACACTCGCTAATTAACTTCATGTCAACCAGAACACCCATTCTAAGAACTCAGATCACATCAATAATGAATTTCTTAGAACTCCCAATCAGTGCCTTTTCTTTTTTCTAGTAATCAAAATGTTGATGACGACATAATGGCTCTGTTACTCCCCACAAACTTCGTTTGTGGAATCTCATAAACCAAGATTTCTATGTAGTCACAAACTTACAAGGATGTAGGCCGCAGTCGAGTAGACAATGACTTTGAGAGGACTAACATGGTTCTCAGAGATGTAAGTCATCGCAACGACCAAAACGGATGATAACCCGTTTAGTAAATTTACGATTCCAACAGCTTTCAGGAGATTGTCTCTCTTCCAGCTATCTGTGAAGTATGTAATCAAGACATCCACCACTGCATAGCCTACAAACCGTTGGGTAAATGCCAAACCTAAGAACAAAAAGAGAAGGTATAATCAGAGTCAATGAAGAAAACTCTCTCAAACTTGCTGCAAAATGTATAGAAAATAGAAATGGCTCTCAGACAAGCAAAAACCAATAAAAACAACTTTTTGGAAACTTAAACCACTCAATATTCTTGTTTGAATTTTTTTCTTGCCTGCAGCTTGTCAGATCCTATGGCAAAAAAAGAAAGGATTGGGGCTTCTCACCGATGGACCAATGAAAAAGTACCATTTATTTATTTCTCACCTCTTTTTTTCCTAACAAGTAATAGAATTCTTGTTTCTTTTCTTTTCTCTCCATTTCTCGCTGTCCCACTGGACTGTCAATCTCAACTTCCAATTTATACTGTCCTGTTATAGACATGGAAAAGAAAGAAAAAAGAAGAAAGAAAGAACAAGAAATAATTGTTTCTGTGGCATTTTTTTTATTTTTTTTCCTAAAACCATGAAGAAGTAATTGTTTTGTTCTGTAAGACAACTGTCAGTGACGGCCAAGTGGTTCATATCAGAGAATAGAGATTGAAAATTAGGGGGAAAAGCATAGGTTTTGGTAAAGTTGCTGAAATAACAAAATTAGGGGGAAAAAGAATAGGTTTTGGTAGAGTTGCTGAAAAAACATCTAGGACCTGTTTGGATAGTTATGGATTTTCAAATCAAAGGATATTAAGTAGCTACTTCAAATCCATCATAATAGAGCTCTCAAGCTCAGTATTGAAATCCCTACGTAAACTATCAAACCTAAGTTTAAAAATCTGATTTGGTACAAAGCGATCTCCACTCCTTTACCCTTGTTTTACTCAAATTCAATCCTTTTACCACCATCACCACCGCCGTCCACCACCAAAGCCGCCATCCACCACTAAAATCCCAGATTTGAAACTACCAGAAACCACCTGATTTGGTACAAAGCTATCTCTCACCACTAGAAACCACCGCCACCGCCGCCAACCACCACTAGAATCACCACTAGAAACCACCACCGCCTACCACCACCAGAAATAACCACTGCCTACCACCACAATATAGCCGTTGGAAATTCGGTTTAGGATTTGGTTCTCACCTTATTTGGTGAAGAATTTGAGTAAAACCAAATTTGGTGAATGATTTGGTGAAGGCGTGAAGCAAAGTTTTTAGGGTTTTTTTGAACAAATTTGAATTTGGTGAAGGATTTGGGTAAGGAGTGAAGATGGTCTTAATAGTAATATAAAAAATTCCTTAATTTGAAATCCATAGCTATCCAATTATAGTAATGAATTAGTTTATGACCTGTGGTCACAACAGCTCCCAGGCAAAGGCAAAACCAATAGTTTATCCAGATCTTAATAACAAAGAGTTTCGAAAAAATATGAGCAAACATGTGGCGGATCTCCAGGAACGAATGAGCATTTGTCAGCATCATCGCTTGCTTTCTCCCCCAACCTCTTTCTACTTTTAGCAGTATATATACTTACCAAACTAACTATACTATATATACGTATACAATTCTATGATTCTATCTATAGTAATTATCAAAAATGTTGGCAAGATCTTCAGTGAGTAATTTGTTCTAAACATTCTGATCAGTTATAAAGAGAGACAGAGAGAGTGAACAAGTACTCACGGAACAAAATGGAGAGGTTTCTCTTCGACGCGTCTGCCGCGTGAATGATCCAAGGAAACCCACATCGAACTTTCCTTCCATCGATCTATACGAGTTGCTGATTTCTTCAAGCTTAAGTAGTCCTCAAATCAGTACCGTACTACTACAATCTTGTATATACTGCAGCACTATCCTCGTCTACTACAGTCTTCCACGAGGATTTTTTTATCACAGATGTTTTGCTATAATAAAATCAACCGGAGGCTTTAGCAAATGTTGATTTTAGTAAATTTTATTATTTGAAAAATTTACCGTAAGCGTAAGTATTTACACTTTAGAGGTTGTTCCTGGAAATTATACTTATCTTTTTGTAAATTGACTTTTACCGTCTTTTCATGTTGTATGACAAGTATCATTTTCTCACAATACACAATCCTAAACATAAAATAAAATAATCAGTAAAAGACAATTATGAAAAGGGAAATGTTACACCCGTTAAGGGTACAAAAAAATATATTTATGGGTCATAGTTGTACTTTTACTTTTAAAGTATAAGTGGAACCCACAAATATATTATCATATTGCACTCGCTAGCAAGACCCTTATTAAAAAAGACAGGATTTGTGGAACAAGCTGTAACTATACATTTACATTTACACTGACAATTGAACATGTGTTCAAGGAACCACGGGTACTCCGCAGCGTGCTGTGCGGGGGCCCGTGTCTGCCCAACGATCAGAGATGTTCATCGCATAGAGCTCGTCGAGTAGACGTTCACTGCATAGAGTTGGCCGAGTACTACAAGTGTGCAAAAAATTAGCTCGATTGAATATCGTTAGGCGGCTCATCGGAACATTATTATCTTAAAATGCATGATTCCGAATGGATCTAAAACACTAGATCAAAACTAGGGGTGGGCATGCCTAACACGAAAAATAAAATAAATCTATGTAGTTGAGCTAAAAATAAATATTTTTATGAGTAATTTTATACATTAGACGTTAGTTTGATGAACTGTCAAGTAAAAAAAATAAAATTTTAACTAAAAGTAGGACTTTTTGACGTGACAAGACAACACAAACCCGAAACATGACATGAAAATCTGATAAGTTGAAAAATGTTATAAGAATTTATAAATAAGATTCTGATACATAACACGAAAATGACACGAAATAACCCGACGCCCACCCCTAATCAAAACCACTGCAACAAGTTATATGTGTTTCGATGATGCACTTATTGTTAAGAAATATTATCCCACATTGCTTAAGAGAGGAATGGGTGATCACTTAATATATGATGAAACCTCTCCACTCATTGCCAATTGGTTTTGAGATGGATATAAAGTTTCCACATGGTATCAGAATAGGGCCCATTCCACTCCACATTAAAACAAAAAAATCACAATCCACACCCCACGACAGACTAGCAAAAAGGCTGCACGATGATAGGACCCAAAAAGTGGTCACACGTGACAGACTTCAAATGCGGCTGCATGTGAGGGGGGATGTTAAAAAATATTGTCTCACATTGCTTAAAAAAGGAATGAGTGATCACTTAATATATGCTGGGACCTCTCCACTCATTGCCAATTGATTTTGAGTTGGATATAAAGTTTCCACACTTTTATTGATATTTGATCGAGCTGATTTTTGGCACACATGTAGAACTCGACGAGCTCTATACACGGTGAATGTCTCCAATCATCGATACGACACTGACACGTCGACACCGTGCCCACACAGCACACTGTGCAGCACCCACCCCGGATTCTGTGTTCAAAGTCTCATCCACTATTCTCAGGACCCTTAAACCAATAAAATAAAAATAATTTATACCTGTGTTTTAAATTAAAAAAAGACAATAGAGGAAGGTGATTTCACACTCGACTTTCTTTTCATAATCTACCACTTTTTTTTTTTGAAAGGCAAAGAAATTTTATTAATCTTTGGAAACAAATTACAAAGATTAAAAGAATCCAAGAGAATGACATCACAATGAAAGAAGACATCTCAACTAGGTTGGCATCCCTCCAAACGACAATCATATGCCTTCCCGGGCCCGGAGGGAAATAACAAAGTTAACAAGAGGTCAACCAAAACAGCCACAACTTAAAATGATGCAACAAGCAACAGTAAAACAAAAATAAAAGTCTGCCAACAACTCCCACTAGGTGAACTTTTCAGCACCATCAGCAGCAAGACAAGGATAGTATCAGCTGCTCTCAAACCCTTCTGTTATCAAACCCAGCAGCGCGAACCAGAGCAGTTACCCAAAAACAAAAGTGGTATACTTTTTCACTTCACCCCCACACACCACCCCCAAACACACCCCAAAATAGCACAATCCCCTTCCACACACATACCCTTTCTCTTTTTACTCCCTTTCTCCATTTTTAAGTGTGTTGTTTTATAAATCCAATTAATTAAAGAGATATCATCATTATACTTTTATCTCCACTTTATATCTTTTCAATCAACTTTTACCTCAGCTTTTCAAAATTATCTTCTACTTTTACCTATAAACTTTTTATTCACTAATTTTTCAAGGGAGAGTTAATTAGACATCATGTATCAATAATATCATTATGATTCCATCCTATAAAGTTTGAATACTTATGATTCCATCCTGAAATTCAAATAAACCCCAAAACACCATTTCTCTCCTAATTTTCCTAATATTTCTCTCCTGATTTTT
>JAXBDA010006884.1:0-19294 GCA_036023075.1 Gaultheria prostrata
CCCCCCCCCCCCCCCCCCCCCGGGGTTTCAATACCCTCGCATGGTGGTGGGAGAGAAGGGCCATGATACTATTTCTTTTTTCTATTCGTTTTCTTTTCTTTTCTTTCTTTTGTCTCTCCAGATCAACGACTTGTCGTCTTATCTGAGTGGGTTATGTCTCTCACTTTTGTGAGAATTGTTAATTTTGTCATTGGACAAATTTTCGTCTATAGATTGGGTACTTTCTAGCGTGGTTGCTTTATAATGATATCTGTGCCAACAGTGTTCTTACCCTACATGATATTGCTGGCAGGGCAACTCTTGGTAACTTTGAAAATCTATAGTTTTAGGAGTTCATTGGTGCGAGCATACTTGGTTAGAGTCCATCCGATCGTCTGGGTATGAATCTAGTAAGTGTCGTTGTTTGCGACAAGCCATGTCTGGGTTGGGGTGAAACAGCGTTTCATGTTCTCTATTTAGACGATTAGTTTGGCTTTGTCCAATATCTTTGTAATTAATTCCGTTTTGTAAGTGTCGTTGGGCTTTCATTAATATAATCTTCTTATTTCTGTGTTAAAAAATCTTAAATTTCTAGCTCCACCTTCGTTGGGATCAAACATTTCCCAAAATTACACAAATGATAGAAGTAATCGTGTATGATTGAGGATACAACAATAACAGAGCTCATCTCCAATTATTTGGGGTATGGGCAGGAATGATTGAAGACAAACCTAACCTTGGATGTATGGACAAAGCGGCTGCTTTCAAAATACCACTGAAATAGGCCCCTAAACCTCCAACTAAGATGCTATAGGGATGTTTTGCTACAAAATCATGCCCACTAATCAAAAGCCGAAAGGCATCAAAGAGGACAGATCTACAGACCCAAATAACTTTCCGTACTCATTCTCATACCTCTTTCATTCATGGTCCAAAGTATCTGACTAATGAGCACCACGCGTATAATAAGGATAATTTAGACAAAGAAATGTACAAGGAGAAAGTTCTAAAAAATTATTTCCATTGTTTGATTTCTTTTTGATTTCTAGATAAAATGAAGATAGAGTTTAAAAAACAAGTTCGATATTCTTTTCAATTCTTTCTTAACTCTCACTCTAATTTTTCCCCGTATTATTTTTCCTTCTTCTCTCTTTCATTCCAAACAGAGCCTTTTATGAAGGGTGAAAAAGTTCAGAATTCTCTCTTTTTTTCTTTACGATTATCCACAAGATTCGCATTGTCCAGTTGGGTTCTATGAAGCCCTAATAAAATAAATTACACCCAATAGAATAGGCTTGAAGATGCACTCAACCTCTTTTGCTCCATGCCCTTGGCAAGTCTTCTATTATCCCATCCCCAACCGCTACAAATTCCATGAACAACCTCTTCATCTCTTCACCAATAGAACTACCCGTATCTCTTCACCTCTAAATTGCCAAACCCACTTCACAAATAACCCTTTCCTCACTCTCCCGTCAACGAACAGTTGCAGTTCTGATCAACATAGAAAAAACCCAGATGACAAACATGAATTTTTACAAGATTTTCGCTCTTCGATCGACGACAACAGCGCAATAAACAAAAGCCAGAAAGGGTACAGCCAAGCAGGTAAAGAGGGAAGGGAGAGAAAAGCCAAGGACAGGTCGAGCATTTCGACAAACATGTGGTGGGCAGACTTTAAAGGGGCATTAGGTCAGAGGATTAACCTGGAAGGGATCGTTAGTTCGGTGTCCGTACTGGCGAGGGACCGACACCTGGCGCTGCCGCATGTATCGGTGCCGGATATAAGGTACATTGATTGGGATGAGTTGAAGAACAAGGGTTTTCGAGCTGTTGTGTTTGATAAGGATAATACTATTACTGTTCCTTACTCTTTGAAACTGTGGGGGCCTCTTAAATCCTCTATGGAACGGTGTAAATCGGTTTTTGGTGATGATATCGCCGTGTTCAGCAACTCTGCTGGTAATTCTGTTCTTACCCCTTTGCTATTTTTGTTGTTGAGATTGGTTGTGTTGGTTTTATGAAGCCCCATTCAGTCTTATTAGTTAGCCACCAAGTTGATCATGTCGGGTTTCGACCTGATCAATGTACCAAATTGGGGAACCATTATGTATGTGCCTTCTTTTTTTTGCGTTTTTTGCTTGACGTATTCTTCTTGCAATTGTGGGTTGGTTTGGGCTATGGTATTGCCGTTCTCAGAAACTTTGCTGGTAATTCTGTTCTGACCCATGTGCAATTTCTGTTGTGTTCCTTTTTTTGAGGTTGGGTTTGTGAAGCTCTATGCAGTTATTAGTTTGCCACTAAGTTTACCCTGTCGTGAATGCACCCAATTACCAAATTGGAGAACCACGTAAAAATCTGTGTGGTGCTTTCACTTTGGGTTGTTTGCTTGATTTGTTCATCATGTGTGTGTGTGTTGGTTCGAGCGATTCAACAGGAGGTTGTGATCTTGTGTCTTTGCACTGAGTAATTTTCTGATTTCATTGTTTAGGGCTATTAGAGTTCGATCCTGAGGGGAGGAAAGCAAGAGCTGTTGAGTATGCTATTGGAATCAAAGTGATAAGGCATAGTGAGTAATTTTTGCTTCTTTACTTCTAATAGATAGATTGATACATGCATGGAGTGTCTATTTGATTTGGTTCTTTTTTTCTTTTTTTGTGTGTGTCTTAATTGGATCAACTGATTAAGATGTAATATTGGCATGTATTTAAACTGTATACACTACTATCTATTTTTACGGAGGTTGTACTTTTTGGTGCTGCTATGATTTTTTGTATTGCATGTGGAACTCTAGGGGTAAAGAAGCCTGGAGGAACAGCTGAAGAAATCGAAAAGCACTTTGGTTGTGAAGCGTCACGACTTATCATGGTAGGACAAGAACTTGTAAAAATGGTCAAATGATTTGTTAGGTTTATTATTACAATTTTTATGCATCTGGCAGGTTGGTGATCGTCCCTTCACGGATGTTGTTTTCGGGAACAGAAATGGATTTTTCACTATTTTGACTGAACCATTGAGTCTTGCAGAGGAGCCTTTCATCGTTAAGCAGGTTGGTATCGCCTTGAGATTATTCCTTCTGATGCAACGTAGGTGCATTTTTACTAGAGAATTTTAATAATTGTATTTGAGCAAATATAATTCTGCGTAAACTATAGGTGAAAATTTACAACACTCAAAGTTTGACAAATGAATAACTATTTATCACCCATATCCAGAGAGAGAGGCGTATTTGTTAGGCTAAAACAAAAATTGAGGCTCTCTAGCAATTTAAAATAGAGAGACCAAGATTTCTTTGTAAGGTGATAGTCAAGAAGGGTCAAAGAAAGGGGAAAGGTGTACGAGGGTCTGGGATTTCTCCTGCATTGGTAAAGTCTGACTCCAACTTGATAAAAACAGACAGGGTCATGCCTTGCACACGCCATTTCTATACTACTCCCTCTGTCCCTTTTTTTTTTCGTCTAATAATCTATTTTAGGATGTCCCAAATGTGCAAATTTGCACAAACTAACCCTCGAAAATAATTAAATTTAATTTTACAGATGGATATAAGGGGCAAGGACGAAGGGTTTTCATTCATCACACTTTTTAATGAGACGTGGATTAATTACATTTCCTCTTAAGAAGTTGAGTTCCTAGTCTTGAAGGAGTAGTAACTAGAGTTTGTAGGTTTGGTCATCCTATGTTAGAAATGTAAATAGTCAGTCATGTCTAATTATCTGTTGCTGGAATCAATATAAGTTGCTGAACGTTCAAGAAAGTTACATGTTAACCGTAGTCATGACCATGCTGCATGATAGTCAAGGCGCCACTGGTTCCTCGTAAATTTAAAAGCGGTCTTTCAAGAACTTGGATATTAATATGCTGCATGCATTTTGAACTTATGGACTTTGAAGTTTAAAATGCAGATATCTGCCTTAAATGCAACCATATCTACCTGCATCTAACTTACTAAACTCTCTTAAAGCTTCATGGGATATATCAACTTCTATCATATGTAAGAAAAGAAGGTATTGATTTTCTCTTAAGAAAGAAATGTTCGGGAAAAATGTAAAACTGCTTGAGATATTCTCGGGACTACACCGTATATGACTTGGCCAATATTTGCTATAAATATTAACGTTTCTATTTGCTAAGGAATCGTGGGACAAACGTCTCTCTGTGTGATGCACACATACAATGTAAGGTCAATGTATTGTTGTATGAATCTGCTGGTGTCAAGGCTTATGAAAAAGCATCATTGAAGTTAAGTCCTGTGCTACTGCTTACATGCAGAAAGAGTACCTCCCCTAGAACTAGTAACATTTATTAGTATATATGGAGATATATATATATTTGTTAACTGATATATATAATAGCAGGGTTCTAAATATCAGCTGCTACGTACTGTTCCCCCAATATGTATAAGGATTTTGGACCTCTGATTCCGTTATTGACCTATATATCAATTAATGTTGTCCAATATCAATGCCCTACACTGATCCTGGTTCCGCCCAATGTTCTAAAACTCGCTAGGCGCTAGTGGGGTGGAGAAGGGGCGCCTAGGGCCTAGGCACCGACAAGTCGGGATTGGTCGCCTAGCGCCCTAGGCGCCGACTAGTCGCCTTCCTAATCTAGCCGTTGTACCACCGCCTAGTGCCTAGGCAGGGACGATTCGGCCTAGGCAGACACTGGTTCCGCAATTTAGAACCGTTGTAAATAAGTAGGTCTGGCCTTTGAACTGCATTTTGGATGTTTCTTTTGGTTGTTGCAAAGAAAATGTTTGAGGCTTCATGAAGTGAAACCATCATATTACTTCTCAATGCATAAGCAATGGAGCCAATCAAAGTACCCCTTCAGTTCCTCTGAGCAAAGTACCCCTTCAGTTCTCAATGCCTTGAATTCTTTGATGTTGCATTTACTCCATAGCAAAGTACCCCTTCAGTTCCTCTGAGCAAAACTCAGGGAGCTTTTATTCCCTGTGACATCAGGAGCCCATAAATGTAGTTTCGCATAATCGAAATTGTTAGATCTTGTGGTAATCGACTTCCAGAATGTTAGCTGTGTTACAATTGGGAAGAAAGCCTTGGGTTACTCCGTTCTTTGTCAAAACATTCATTATTTTGCTCTCCCTTGTTTTCTTCCCATAAGTTAGTTTAGGAACCAACCAAAACAATACCAAGGGAGTATCCTTGAGAATCCAAACAAACAAGGCTAAGATGGAGACTCTAAAACGAGAACAAATAAACAAGGTCTAGAACCTTCACAGCCAAAACAGAACAGCCTGAGACTACACATAAACGCCTAAGCAAACAAAAACTCCAAACCATGCACAGCAGCACCAAAATAGCCAAAACTCTAGTCAGCTCTCACATCTCTTCAGTATTTGCAGTAACTCCAGCACAGTCAAGACTCTTATACTGAACAATTATCTTTTCCTTTCTCCCCAGATATGGTACACAGCAGCTGAGTAAGCGATTCAAAAAACCAAGTCAGTCCTTGTTTTTCCATTCCAATGTTTTAAGGCCCAAGTTATCTCATTTTCCAGTTACATCTAGTCCTAGCTGGCCCACCCTTCAATTAGTGGTTCCACATCCACACCCAAGAGGAGAATTGGCTGAGGTGTCTATGGTCCTCAAGAAACCGGAACATCTGAACATAGAACACGCTCCTTAATCAGTTGTTATGCCCCATTTGAACCATCCTGTCTCTGGTAGATAATGAACCCTTGCTTTTGCTTTGTTATCATATTTTATTTGTGTTTAAAGTGTTTAAAGTTTCTTCTTTGAAGTCTGATGGTTTGGAAACTACATGTTTGCAGGTTAGGAAACTTGAAGTTGCTCTGGTGAACCGGTGGTCTAAGAGAGGGTTGAAGCCTACGAGTCATGGGCTACTCCCAGATGCTGGGTGTTGTGTGAAAGATACGCCACCTTTGTAAGAAATGTTGGGTAGTGAAAACTTTCTTTTTTTGTTGCTATTGACATTTTTTTTTTATATACCACCGTAATATTGTCTATGGGACTCTATGAATGTCGCTTTCGTTGAGTGCTTAATCAACATTGGCCAACCACAGTTGGAAATTCGGGAAGAAGGGTAGCGATTGGAAAATCCTAGCTAAGAAGGTGTTTCATCCTTAATTGGTCGAACTCAACTCTTTGCATTTTATTGGATGAAGTTCAATGATCATTTGCAAATAGTAACCGTGCCATGATCACTTTTATAAGCAGAAGGCTAATGGATGTGTGGATGTAATTAATGTCTCAGCATTGAGTAAATAGTTTCCTGTGCTGTAATTTGCTACCTTCTCTTTTTTCGGTATTTCTGTGAAGTGATATCGTACGAAGGAGAAAGTTTTGCACGAGGCAATGCTCTGATATCTTCACTACCTCATGAAGAGTGAATGTTCACTAGAATACAGGGCAAGGACAACTCAATTGCCATGTGTAAGGATAGTTTGTGAGAATTACTTTAGCTGGTCCCAGTGCATCACCATCCAGAACCTTCCTTTTCTCGTCATTCTTTCCAATGATTGCTGATTATGTGAATTATCGTAGCCTGAGTTTCCTTGAATCGTTCATAAATATCGGCCGAAATTTATGCATCGAATTTTGGACATTCGATACTGTGATATTGCCTAATGCAATTTGTATCCACAGCAAATGACAGTTGACACAGTATATTTGAACACTGAAAATTATTGTATGGGAGACTTTTCATGCGGTAGCAGTTAGGAAACTCATTTCTACCACATGATTGCATGTGAGAGAATTAACTGATATTTTCTGTATGTGAGACAGAATTACCACAACTCACACTTCCTGTGGCTAGCTTTACAACTTCTTGGGATAAATGTTTATGGGCATTCCATGGGATGGAATGGAAGGGGTTCCATGGTGATTGGCTCATCCGGGTACTTGAGGGACCAATCATGACGGGTTACTACGAAATGAACGAAGATGAGGATGTTTAAATTAGCCAATTGGAACCTGCACACATTCTTGGCCCTCCGCCAAATGGTAGAAAGATGTAGGGCTGTATTGGTTCCTCAAAGCGACTTGGATCAAAGGCTGTGTAGTCTGGTAGAAAAATGTAGGGCTGTGTTGCACAAGTAGTCCACAGCACCTGCATGACGCCATAGAGAAGGCCTCAGTAGATCATAGTCATGGTAAATAGGTTGATCATTGATCCAATCTTGTGTGTAAGTGGCGGCATCGCAGCATTAGCCTTGTTGTAACAGTATCAAGATTATCGAGTTATGCGTGCTAAGAACTGGAACAAGGATTTTAGTGCAATGGCGTGCTGTGTTGGACCTATACAAACTCGGAAATGGGATTTTGTAGGGCACTCTTATCTTCCATAATCCAATCATCCTTTAGTAAAGGATGAATACCGCAATACAAACTCGGAAATGGGATTTGGTAGGACGCTATCTTTCATGTTAAGTTCTCAAATTGTTACCTTGTCTCTTGATTTTAGTATATTGTAACGTGTTACGTGTGAGTATATCTTTTAGGAATCATCAGCTTTTAAAAAAGGGGAATGATTTTGGCACTCCAAATATTGATAACCACAGACTATATTTGTCTTTTAATATTCATTTCATATGTATTTTGAACACTAAAAGACAGATATTGGAGTGTGGTTATCAAACATGGGGTGTCAAAGTCAATTGCAGTGGCATGCTGGAAATAAGAACACATTGATTCTGGCCGATGTTAAAATCATGTCTTCCTTTTGACATTTTAAAACTATCGGTCAAGGCAAAGCTTCCTGGGTAGTGAAAATTATTCATCTTCTTGGAGCATTTCCCTGCTCTCCGTCTCTTCCCACAACGCGTTGGTTTAGATTCACCAAAAAAAATGTGGTTTTTTGGGTTCAACACCTACTTATGGCGAGAAGGAGACCTCTTGGAGCATTGAAAAATCGAAAATCCTAAGGGAATCGACTGGATATGTACCGAGGGGGTACGGATGGTTTGCGGGACGTGGGACCCTTATTAGGGTACCGCACAAGTGATCTGAATCAGTCAAAAATTTAAAAATATTTTTTTCGAGCGGCCCCACGAGAAATCAGCTCAAAATGATACTTGCAACTAGTTGAATGAAAAATGTGTACATCAATGTAGGTATTCTTTTGAGCTAATTTCTTGCGAGCCACTCGAAAACATATTTTAAATTTTTTTAACACTTCGGAATGGCACCCCTAAATTGGCCACGCAAGCCGTCTGTACCCTATCGGTACATATATGGTCGGTACCTATAGTGTGGTTTTTGAAAAATCTCTCAATCAACGTTTTGAATCTCGTTTCGTGCCGGGCTAGTACAGTCTGGATTGGCATAAAAATGGTACCACGCATCTTGAATTCTGCCCTGGTCTCAATACCGGGCCTTACCGAACAGTGTCGGTAATTCCAGCGAATACCGGCCGAGACGGCGGTAAGTTGCATTTCATCCGAAATTATGCTGGATGGAAATTTTGTAAATAAGTTCAAATACCACCCACATTATATACTTTCCCCTCTTTCATCGTCTAAAGTCTATCCCTTCTCACTCGATGTCTTCCTTCTCCCCTCCTCTAGCACCGCCGTCTCTGGCGCCGGAATTTTGGTTCCATCCGAATAATGAGGAGCTTGTGCAGTGTTACCTCAAGCGAAAGGCCTTGCCAAATATAGTGTCTACTGTTGTAACTGTTTTGCTAGTGATAAATGAAATTTGCTCTTCCTTGAATTGCTTCATTGTCGTTACTTGTCAACTATATTGTTGCTTGCTTCTTGTTGGGTTGAATCACAGTGCTAAGTAGGTTGCTTTGGAGTTGGTAGGAACTTGGCGCGCCTACAAGGGAGTCTTAGTAGGAAGCCACACTTGGTGCCTCTTGAGCATAATCTTGCTTAAAGTCCGCCCCTGTGACAGTTGGTATCTGTGGGAAACCTTTTTGGTTTGAATTTCGAAGCCGTATGTGAAATCGATGTCTACAAATCTGAGCCATGGAGCTTGCTGGTACCCCCTTTCTATATCTAGACCAGTTTTATCTAAGTGGGTACTCGTGTATCAGATTAAAAGACTTGTTGTTTTATGTTTTAATTGGTTAATTTTGTGGGTTTTAAATTGGGAGGGTTTGCCATAAATTCAATTTATTTTACATTTTTAAGGGAAAGGACAGCAGGAAAATATTTTGAGAGGTGCTTCGAAATGTTAATAGTTTAATTGGTTAATAGTTTAAATTTTTTTGCTTCGAAATGTTTTCACTAGTTTTATGCATATCAGTTTTTGTTTCACCATGAATATGAGCTGCTACTCTCGAGTTTGTTCTGTTCTTCGTACATTATGATGATAAGTGAGAACAAACTAGTTTTTGTTTAATTGCAATTGTTCTATTAGTTTTTTGTTTAGTAGTAATGGATTCCCCATTAATGTTGCTCTGGGCATATGGATTGTCTACTTCTGTTGTGAGGGTCTGCGTCAATATGAATTTTGATGAACTCGTGATTACTTTGTGTGCTAAATGGAAGAATTTGACCTCTAGTTCGATTAGACTTTCGTACTCCTTAGCCGATCATTCTAACTGTATGCTCAAATCTCAAACTTATTTGAAAATATGTTGATAGCAGCATGTCCTTTTCGTCTTGATAGAGTTGATGTAGTTTTTTGTAGGCAAGGTTCCAATTTGGATGATGATGAACAAAATGCTGTTGGGACCGTGTTTAGTAGTTCTAGAGTAGGTGGAGTGAAGGGACTAGTGGTTTGGAGATTGAAAGGAGTTTTCTTGGCAAGTATCTGTCAAGAAGTGAAACTGTTTTACTGGCTGTTGATTGGGTGAATCTTATTTGTGAAGTTGGCCAAGTGATCTGACAACATAATAATTTACATGAGTGCATAAAGGTTAAGAAAATGAAGTTGAGATTTTGGCTAATTTTTAAACGAACTTGAGAAAAGATACATTGTCTGAAGTGTCACCCTCTTGTAGCGTTTGGACCGCATGGTGACTAGTGACATCTAATCCTTCCGAGTACCTCAAGCATGAGTTAAAACAATCAATTAGATGTATTGTCAATCGTGGACCAACTTCGTTGAAGGGTAAACTTGGAAAGTTACAAAACTTGACATATCAGTACAATTTCGAAAACATTAGTGACAAAAATGGTGACTCCTCATTAGCTTTAGTCTCTAGGACAAATTTTCATCAATCCATAATAGCTCAGGAACAGAGTGTACAATTCTAGTAGATAAAACACAATAGAAATTGCAAATACCAGTAAACTTTCGAAAAAAGTTCATGAAAAACTAGTGACGGCTCACTTAGTCTCTATGATCAATTGCTTATCCATTCAACAGAATGAGACATCAACACAATCATATTCCATCCTACGCATGTACAAATTCGTTCAAGTATGCACACAATAGTTTGCCAAAAACAACCGGCACCTAAGCAAAGGAGTAGATATTTAAATTGCATCTTCATTTTCAGTGGCAGCTTGTAACTTCATTCTGTCACCCTCTCCCAAGTACTCTAGTATTACAGAACTTTTTGGTAACATCATTTTATGAGGGTTTTTTTTTTTTGCTTCTTTAGTACTGGAACGTTGTTCACTTCCTTGACATTTCTTTTGGCCTTTGAGGCGTTGGTTTTCTGACATTGCTTGATTTCATTGTCCAAGTTGTTTTGCAATTGGCGTTGCCTTGTTTGGTAACAATAGTTTACCTCTATGTTAAATTTTCGACCCCTCTTCTTGATTCTTTCATACATGGACTTGGTTCGCTTTGTTAATTTGACTGACTACTGCATCCGTATCCAGCAAAAGAGCATTCAGAAATTCTTCATGTGTTGCCTGTTTTGTAGCATTTTGGGCTCACACCTCACAAAACTTGTCAAGAAGTTGATCATTCTCTTAAATGAGTTCTGTAACTTTTTGTTTGGCTTCAATTATTTCAGTTTTGTACGCAATGCCTTGCGTCAACTTGTGTATTGTTAGGTTGTCTCCATCATCGGGGAGTTGCATTTTTTCATTCTTAAGAACCTCAAACTTCTCTTTTAACTCTTCCAAGACACCATCCACAATTCTGGTAGCCTCAGTTTGCTATTTTTCGGCTTCCCGATGCAGTTTGAGTCTAAGTTTCCTGTTCTTTGCCTCACACGCTTTAATTTGTGTCAAAAGCTTCAACGTTTCTGGTTCTTTCTCATCTGGAAGCTTCTTAATTTCATCTTTGAGGTTAATGTTCTGTTTGCCGAGCTCCTCACACTCGTTGATTAGTATCGAAACCTTGCCCATTCATGATTCTTTCTCATCTTCAAGCTTCTTGATTTTCACCTTTGAGGTTCCTGTTCTCTTTGCTGTCTTCTCACACTCTTTGATTCGTATCGAAAGCTTGCCCATTTATGATTCTGTCTCTTCTTGAAGCTTCTGATTTCCTCTTTGAGGATTTTGTTTTCTCATCAAGAAGCTTCAAGATGAGAGAGAATCTGAATGAGCAAGCTTTCGATACGAATCAAAGAGTGTGATGAGCTCGACAAAGAGAACTAGAACCTCATGATGAAATCAAGAAGATTCAAGATGAGAAAGAATCAGAAATGGGCAAGCTTTCGATACGAATCAAAGAATGTGTGGAGTTCAGCGAAGAGAATAGGAACCTCAAAGATAAAATCAAGAAGCTTCAAGATAAGAAAGAATCGGAAACATTGAACCTTTTGATGCAAATCAAAGAGTGTGAGGCAAAGAAAAGGAAACTTAGACTAGAACTGTAATGGGAAGCAGAAAAATAGCAAACTGAGGCTACCAAGCAAAACGTTACAGAACTCATTTCAGAGAATGATCAACTTTTTGACGAGGTCTGTGAGGTGTCTGCCCAAAATACTACACAACAGGCAACACATGAAGAATTTTTTAATGACCTTTGTTGGATACCACGGTGCAGTAGTCAGCTGAAGTTGAATTAATAGAGCTAATCGAGTCCATGTATGAAAGAATCAAGAAGAGGGGTCGAAAATTTTACATGAAGGCAGACTATTGTTACCAAACAACGCAACACCAATTGCAAACAACTTGGAAAAAAAAGCAAGCAATGTCAAAAAACCAAGGCCGCAAGAAATGTCGAGAAAGTGAACAACGTTCCAGTACCAAAGAAGAAAAAGAAACCTCATATAATGAAGTTCCCCAAAAAATCTGCAATACTACAGTACTTGGGAGAGGGTGTCAGAATGAAGTTACAAGTTGCCACTGAAAATAAAGATTCAAGGTATATATCTACTCTTCTGCTTAAGTGTTGGTAGTTTTTAACATTATTGTGTGCACAACTGAACAAACTTGTATATGCTTAGGATGGAATCTGATTGTTTTGGTGTTTGGTCTGTTGAATGGATAAACAGTTGATTTTTATCAAAGAGACTAAGTGAGGCGTCACAAGTTTTCACTAACTTTTTTTGAAAGTTTATTGGTATTTGGAGTTTCTATTATGTTTTATTTACTAGAATTGTACACTCTGTTCCTCCTGAGGATTGATGACAATTGTTATCATAGAGACTAAAGCAAGTGAGGCGTCACCATTTTTGTCACTAATTTTTTTTGAAATTGTACTGATATGTCTAGTTTTGTTACTCTCCAAGTTTTCTTAGTTGGTCCACAATTGACAATACATCTAATTGAAAATGCTTGTTTCAGCTCATGCTTGTGGTACTGGAAGGATTAGATGTCCATATTCGCCAAGCAGTCCAAATGCTCAAAGAAGGTGACACTTCAGACAATGTATATATATTTTCTCAAGTTCGTTTAAAAATTAGCCAAATTCTCAACTTCATTTTCTTAACCTATATGCACTCATGGTATTATGTTGTCAAATCACTTGGCCAACTTCACGAATAAGATTCACCCAATCAGTATACAATAAAACAATTCCACTACTTGAAAGATACTTGCCAAGAAAACTCCTCTCAATAGAACTACTAGACACGGTCCCAACAACAGAGTGCTCAGCATTCTTCTCATCATCGTCCAAATTCGAACCTCGCCTACTAGCTAACAGTTACATCAACTCTATCAAGACCAAGAGGACACGCTACTATCAACATATTTTCAAAATCAGTTTGAGATTCTAGCATACACTTAGAATGATCAGCTAAGGAATATGAAAGTCGAATGGAACTGGAGGTCAAATTCTTCTATTTAGCGCACAAAGTAATCACGACCTCATCAAAAGTAATAGAGACGGAGACCCTCACAACAGAAGTAGACAATCCGTATGTGCATAACAACATTAACGGGGAATCCATTACTGCAAAACAAATAAACTAATAGAACAATTAGAACTACACTAAAACTAACTAGTTCTCACTAACCATCATAAAGTACGAAGAACGGAACAAATTCCAGAGTAGCAGCTCATATTCATAGTGAAACAAGAATTGGTGTGCATAAAACCAGTGAAAACATATTGAACCATGAAATATTTATGTAGGAACTCATATTTATTTCACTGTGTATAAAACTAGTAAGTTCTCACTAATGTTCATAAAGCTGATGAAAATATGCTGAACTCCATATCATACTCCCAGTGAAACGAAAACTAAAATGCATTCAACTTGTGAAAACATATGGTAGCATAAAACCTAAAACATATGCAGGAACTCATATTTCACTGTTTATAAAACTAGTTAGATCTCCCTAAAGTTCATAAAACTGGTGAAAACATATTAAACTCCAGAGTAGCAGCTTATATTCATAGTGAAACAAAACCTGTTGTGATACAACTAGTTAAAACATATTGTAGCATAAAACCTAAACATAATATGCCACAACTCATATTTCACGGTTTATAAAACTAGTTAGATCTCACTAAAGTTCATATATGAAAGTACTAATATTTCATTGTGCAATCTCAGCTTCTCTGTCTAACTAACTCAACGTTCATCAAAATTCAAACTAAAACTCTTAAACATCAATAATCATCGTGAAGTCGATACAAAGCGAGACGATGGTGCGATTCTTACGGTACAGGCAAAAATTACCTCGATCGTGAGGGCTTGATTTTGCGATTCAGATGTGGATTTGAATTGAACAACGTGAACATAATGGAGATAGATTACCAAAAGTGATCCTATGATTGTTGTGGCCCAACTGAGAGAGAGAGAGAGGTTGAAATAAGGCCGAGTGTATTTGCGGTTTAAAGACCCGAGGGTATTTTTGTCTGGGAAAAATTGTTTGGGCCTTATGGCCCAATGGGCCAAAAAAATGAAGAATCTCCTCTCAAAAATATTTTCCTGGTGTCCTTCCCCTTAAAAATGTAAAATATATTGGATTTATGGCTAAATCTCCCTTCTTTTTTCTTTTTTATTTGTATAGACATTTTCAATTTCTATTTTCTGCGTGTGTTCTGGTATCATGTTTTACACTTGGGAACATTTGTTTGTTAGTGTGAAGTCTATTTTATGATATCTTTTTTTTGGTGCAATGGAAAGTAGATACATTAAACTAACAAGTTCTTAAACATGGTATCGTACAGACAATAAGCAAATAGAAACAGGTCCAACGCCTAAAAATAAGACTAATCCCTAACACGTCCTATACCCAAGGTATCCTCCATGACATTTTGTCTAGCTGCCATAGGAACTTCACATTCAATGAAATCTTCCTCCTGCTCTGCTCCCAGGGAAGCTAAAATATTTGCACTAGAGTTGGCTTCGCGGTAGATGTGGAAAAGTGATACATTGGTATGAGCAAGGAGTGATTTGGTTTCCGATATGATTCCGTGGTGTGGGTAATTTTTTTCTAATTAATGATAATTTATTTTATGATGAATTTGTTGACATGGGAAAAATTTGGATGATACAGGTAGTACCATTAAACCCGAAACGGTATCCGGTATTGGCCGTCACTGTATCAATAGGAAAACCGGTACTAAGCTCGTACGGGATTCAGAACTCTGCTCTCAATTGAGGTGGAGCCAAATTACCTGTACATAAAAATTTAAACAGATTCTTGGCACGTTTGTTTCCTAGATTAATTGTGAGAAGGATTGGAAAGGACGATATTTTGGATAGTGATTTTCACAATCCCGTATTTTATAACCACACTCCCTTTAATGTAGAAACATGTTCTGCCAATAGGTCACAAAAATTTGGAATCACAAGTTTGATGTCATACATGAATAGTTGGATGTAACTGGCTAGAATTTTAGCTCAAGATGTTATCTATCAAACTTCGTGGGGTATAGCGCGACTCTAGTCACACATCTCAATTTCTTGCATAATTCTCGGTACAAACAAATTGATTATACGTATCATTAATAGTTAACAAACCACGTGAGATTTGAAATCTGGACCACTTTGACTTCCATTTTCTATGAAAATTTTCTATTTTCGTAACTTGTAACGGTGTTTAAATTTAATGATTGGGATGCAAAGGTTGCAGTACCTTGAGGCTTGAAGGACAAGAGAGAAGCAATTTGGGTGGTGAGCCAGCATGCTAAATGTCATGACAATGGCAATAGAGGTAGTGTCATGAGCTGCGAAAACAAGGAACACCACATTGTCAACCACCTCTTCCTCACCCCTTCCAACACTCTCTCAAATATCCCCAACATTTTTGGATCCATATTGATTCCTAACAAGCACTCAAACACAATCGTAAATGTCAAAATCTAAGTCATATGGTATAAAAATTAATTTTTCCTTTGTTTTTCAAAAATTTATTCAAGTGTGACTCAACTGAGTTACATTTACATATCTTGGGCACCGTAGCCTCGGGCCCTGTACAGCTAAGACTCGAGGCTATGATCCCCCGAAGGCACTGTTGTTTTTGCCCTTGTTTTTCCATGATTGAGTGCTTTCCCTTGAGCTGATCAACTGACGATGATGGCCAGTAGCCGCGAGCTTATTCACCAACTTCAACTCGTTCGATAAGAAGAATCGATTAGCTTTCGTACCGTTTAATTACTACAACTGTTGGCGATCCCATAAGCCTTGTTTGAAGATTTTCCCATATCGCCGATGGAAGTTTCGTCTTGTTTTTCTTCTTCACTAGTATCATGACACAGACTATTGCAGCCAAGAGAGATATAGATATAATTTCATGTTTGGATACAATGATGAAAACATGGACAAGTTGTAGGGTTTTTAGTTTCCTTTGAGGGGACATTCGGATCACTGTTTAACTTATATAGCCATGCATGGAGGGAATACTATGTCGTTAATTAATAGGACAATCACAAAAGTCAAACTTATTTGATCACCATAACAAAGTCAACCAATTAGGTAGTAACCACCCTTGGTATTATATGTTGGATTTACTCATGAATCCTACCAATGGTTTCTGCCTTGCGTTGTGTTTGGATCCTTAATTTGTGAAAGAATTCACAGCAATGCTATGGTGACTGTGTCTGAGTACCATATGTTGGTATCATGTGAAGTGTCACCATTGCGTCGGTAGAATGTGCTCCATTACATAGCAAATGAGGTATATTCTACCAATATAATGGTGGCACATCACATAGTACCAAAATTGTGGGACTCTGATATGATCACCAAAGCATTAGTGAAGAATTCATGAAGGCAAAAGAAACAAAAATATGTTGCTCAATAGGTACTTTCGCATTCTCATTTTCTCCAAGGAAGAAAAGACGGCAATACCCCAATGTGTTGTGGAAAAATACCATAAATATGAATAACCAAGGTCTAGATGGTGAAAACCCAACTCTTAGAGCCCATTTGGGAGCCAATTTACAGATTATTCATTTTGCATTGGTTATGTTTGGGGGCCCAAATTATAGAATGCACTTTTGCAAAATGCATTCCTAAAATTACACTTTAGACGCACAATTTGAGAATCGGCCCTAGAACAGCTTTTAAATTCTTGTTATGGCTTCTAATTTTCCCCTACATCTGAAAGGACCAAAATATCCCCTGCCTTTTTATGGTAATTCCAAATATTCCTTCATATGAAGCACTTGCCATTATTATGTAGGATTTATATTCCTCCCTTTATTATTTTGTATTTTTAATCTCCCCCACAAAAAATCTTACCTTAGAATTTTTTTAATTCAATATTTTAAGACTTTCTAATTATGAAAAAATGAGACTTTCAAATATGGGACAGTGACACAAGTATTTATGAAGTGGAAGCACAAAACGATAATTTAATCAACAATATCTACAAATAAACGTCAAGCTATACACTTTTGAATACAATAATAACCAAGGACAATATCATAAAATCAACTCATTATCTACTTTGATGATTATCCACTCAAACGGTTATTTACAATGACTCTCTCATATGAGGTGGAACCTACACATACATGTAGGGCCAGCTCTAGGCATAGGCCGATCAGGCGGTCACCTAGGGCCTCCAGTTTTCGGTCTAATAATAGGGTCCCAAATAAAAGGATATACTTAATATAACGTGTGTCAAACATTTTTAGAGTCGGTGGGTTGTAGCGTGGTGGTAAGGTGTCTGTGTTTTACTATACCAGAGGTTGCTGGTTCAATCCTTGCTCCCCTCGACAATGTATTGAATTTTTACAAAAAATTGTTACAAGTCAAAGGAGTTGAGGCACGAACTCGCAACCTTTAGTGAAGAACTCAATTATTTTTTTACTAAACCACAAGGTAAACTTACTTCTCAACAAACAAATCGTTTATAAATAGCAAAATTAGAGGTCCCATTTCCAAACATTGCTTAGGGCCCTGAAAATCTCAAGGCTAGGCCTGCATACATACACGTAGTATGTGAGAGGCCGTTATCAAACCTGATGCCCTTTTGAAATTACATGCCTTGATTTGATGTCAAGAACTATAAGGGGGGGGGAAGTGAGAAACCATTTCTTCGCATCATTTAGTTCTGGTAGATAATGTAGGAAATCAGGCTGATAAATTGGAAGCAGAGTAAGTGACATCATTTAATTTTGGTAGATAATATAGGAAATCGGGCTGATAAATTGGAAGCAGGGTAAGTGATGATATAACTCATAGTCATGATGAGAGTGTTCTGGCGTTTGGAACAGTGCGACATCGATCGTTCCAAGGATTTAGTTGGTTGACACATTTCTCCGGTTCGCCTTCCTTTTTCGCTAAAAATCTAAGCATAATGCGATGTTCAGTTTTGCTTCAGAGAGACTAATAGAGCAGCGGATGCGTTGGCGAATTGGGCCATTTGTGCCGTAGCATTTGCAAAATTTAACATAAATTTCGAACCTGGGGCAGCAATTGGAACTCTTGGAAAAATGCACTGGGTCAATTGAGTATGGCCTAGGCAATGACTTGGTAAAATGAAAAAGCAAAACATTGTCACCCATTCCTCCCTGCCAGTAAACTATTGGGGCCACTGGATGTTACATTCGATCGTTACCTCCATGGCCCCGGAATTATTCGAAGTACGCGCAAATTGGCTCGAACATCCCGTAAATAAAAAAATAAAAAAAGTCATTGTTGCCCATGGTGGGTGACTAGCAAGTACTACTGAACATGAATTGCAACTAACTATTAATCAAATCGAATTTAAAATCACTAGCTCAACCATGGAGGGTGAGTTCATCAATCAATCAAGTTCAATAGCGAACGGTATTTTCACCCAATGTGGGATTGTTTGCGCTCCTCAGCATATATATACATAGGTAACACAAATTAAACAAGATAAAATAGCTAGTTTCTACGGTTCTACCATTTTCTTGAGTAGGGACGGATCCAAGAATTTAACTATGTAGAGGTGAATTTTTTTCCAAAACACTTTGCACGGGCGAGCCTATGTAATTATAGGACATTGTTTTTCCCTATACAATCAAATAGATGTTTTTTTTTTCCTTACAAGGCGACCGCCTCTACTAACCCCCTCTAGCTTCATCCCTGCTCTTGAGTCAGCTCATTCTTAATTGGCACCATACAAACCAAGGCAATGCTTTCGCTTACATACCAGTACTTGATTACGACAATTTTTTTTTTATCAACTTATTACCACATTCATTCACATCGTACGGTATAAAATTTTCTGACCTTTGGTTTATACTCCTACTAAGCAGTCTAAATATTGACCTCTTATCTTAGCAATCAATGGTATGAATTTGTTGATCCTCTCGTAGCAATAAAATTGGTCTCTTACACGTAGAGACTATCCACAATTTTTTTAATTATCGAATTTTGAAATGGATGGACATGATAAGGATTAGGATTGTACATTATGTTCAGGGAAAATTTCAAAAAACCCCCTGAACTTTGTACTTAATGTCTCAAAACCCCCCTGAACTTAACGAAACTTCAAATTACCCCCCAAACTTTCACTCCGTTAATCAATTTACCCCCCACCGTCTACTTCTGTCAAATGGGTAACGGAAATCGCTGATGTGGAGTTGGATGGCCGTTA